>APFE030837037.1:17613-31402 GCA_000404065.3 Pinus taeda
TTTTTTCAAATTGATGCCACTGATTACAGCTCATTGGAGGAAGATCCACCACTTGAGGAACCTGAGGCGGTAGAAGAAGATAACCAAAAGGACAATGTCCCTAACGAACCAGTTATTTCACTGCATGCTCTGGCAGGGATTTCTTCACCTCAAACTCTCAAAATCAGAGGTTTTATTAAACATCGCCCAGTAGTAGTCCTGATTGATAGTGGAAGTACACATAATTTCATCCATCAAAAAGTCACGGAAGCAGTGCATTGTTTTGTACGAGCAGTTTCTAACTTCCAAGTCCAAATTGCGGATTGGGGCTGTGAAAATATCAAACTTCAAATGGGGGATTATCAGTTGAAGACCCACATGTTTGCAATACACATGGGTGGGTGTGACATTGTCCTCAGGACTGAATGGCTTCACACTCTTGGGCCAATCACAATGGATTTCCAGGAGTTATATATGAGTTTTAAGCAGAACAACTCCACACATACCCTCCGTGGACTCCAGGCGGGAGCCCCCTCTATCATCAGCGCGCATAGGATGGAAAAATTGCTAAAAAAGGGCCATCATGGAGTTATATCTCAATTTAATGCCATCCAGCCAGTCGAAACCAAGTCTCTACCTATTCATCCTGAGATGCAACAGATTTTAAATAACCATCTGCTAGTCTTTGACAAGCCTCATCAGCTTCCACCCTCGAGAGGGGAACATGGTCATAGCATCACCTTGGTTCCTGGGGCCCAACCCCCAAATGTGCGCCCATACAGATATCCGTTCACCCAAAAGAATGAAATAGAAAAAATAATCAAGGAAATTTTGGAAGCAGGTGTCATACATCCCAGCATTAGTCCTTATTCATCACCAGTGGTCATGGTACTCAAGAATGATGGGGAATGGCAGATGTGTCCAGACTTTAGGGCCCTCAATAAGTTGGTAGTCAAAGATAAATTTGTCATCCCGGTGGTTGATGATTTGCTAGATGAACTCAATGGGGCTCAATTCTTCACTAAGCTGGATCTTCGCTCAGGCTACCACCAAATTCGCATGAAGGAAGTCGACATTCCAAAGACTGCTTTCCAAACTCATGAAGGCCATTATGAGTTCTTGGTCATGCCATTTGGTCTTTGTAATGCCCCATCTACTTTTCAAAGCCTTATGAACCATCTTCTTGAACCATATCTCAGGAAATTCGTTATTGTCTTCTTCGATGGCATCCTCATCTATAGTTGCACATGGGCTGCACATCTTCAGCATGTAGATCTACTCTTGCAACTACTCCACAAGCATCAATTATTTGTTAAGATGTCCAAGTGTTCGTTTGGAATGGAAGAAGTTCAGTATTTGGGCCACCTTGTGGGGCGTGTAGGTGTCAAGGTAGACCCCAAAAAGATCCAGGCAATGCAGGATTGGCCTCAAACTAAGATCTTGAAGAGCCTGGGGGGAATTTTTGGGTCTCACAGGCTATTATCACAAATTCATCCGGAATTATGGTCGCATAGCGAAGCCCCTCACACAACTCATGAAGAAAAATTCATTCTTCTGGAATGATGATGCACAGTAGGAATTTACAGCTCTCAAGAATGCCATGTGTTCCACTCCAGTCTTAGCACTACCGGATTTCACCAAATCTTTTGTCATTGAATGTGATGCTTCAGGTACAAGTATTGGGGCAGTCTTAATGCAGGAAGGTCGACCTTTGGCCTTCACAAGCCAACAACTAAGTGGGAAGAATATGGGTCGATCTACCTATGAGAAGGAAATGATGGCCATCTTACATGCAGTAGAGACCTGGTGTCCTTACTTACTAAGGCGACATTTCCAAATCTACACAGACCATCAAAGTCTTAAATATTTTTTGGAGCAACGCCTATCCTTCCCACAAAAAAATAAATGCCTCACCAAAATGCTGGGATATGATTATGAGATCGTTTACAAAAAAGGGCAAGAAAATAGTGTAGCAGATGCATTATCTCGCCAATTTGAGGAAGAAAGTACCCTGCTAGCAATTTCCCTTCCCATTCCAGAATGGATTGAAGAGGCTCGCAGGGAATGTTTTTCACATCCTGGGCTCTCCCAACTCATTTCTCAATTGCAGGCGGATCCAAATCCCACCAAGGGTTACTCGTGGCAGAATGAGATTCTTCGCTACAAGGACAAAGTCGTAATATCACCAACATCCAACCTCAAAAGTCGCATTTTGGCAGAATTGCATTCATCCCCCCTTGTAGGACATTCAGGCTTTCAGAAGACCTACACTTGCACCAGAAGATCATTTTTTTGGACAGGCATGAAAAAGGACATCCTTACTTTTGTAGCAGAATGCGATGTCTGTCAATGCCACAAAGGGGAGACTGTCAAAGCACCAGGCACATTACAACCATTGCCCATCCCGGCATCAATATGGATGGAGGCTTCTATGGATTTCATTACAGGTCTTCCAAAGTCTAAAAACAAGTCAATCATCATGGTGGTTGTGGACAGACTTTCGAAGTATTCTCATTTCTGCGCCCTACCCCATCTGTTTACACCAACTTTAGTCGCTCAATCTTTCATTGATCAGATCTTCAAATTGCGTGGCATGCCCACTTCTATTGTGTCCGATCGTGATCCAATCTTCACCAGTAATTTTTGGCAGGAACTCTTCAGGCTACAAGGCACCCAACTAAAACTCAGCACTTCCTATCATCCACAAACAGATCTTCAAACTGAAGCCGTCAACAAATGTTTGGAAACCTACCTTAGGTGTTTCACTTCAGAAAAGCAACATCTTTGGGTACAGTGGTTACCTCTGGCTGAATGGTGGTATAACACCAACTATCATGCCACCACCAAAATGACTCCCTATGAAGCAGTATATGTTCAACTCCCTCCTTCCCCTACTTCTTATATCAAGGGATGCTCAAAGGTACAAATAGTGAATCAACTCCTACAAGACTGTTCAACCATGCTCGCCCATCTTAGAGAGAATATTCATCAAGCTCAAAACCACATGAAGCAACAGGTAGACTAGCATCGCTCAAAGCGCCAATTTCAAGAAGGGGATCAGGTATTTTTGAGGTTGCAACCATATAAGCAATCATCACTCAAAGACAAGGGTTGTCAGAAACTATCTCCAAAATTCTACGGACCATATCAAGTACTTCAACGCATTGGAGAAGTAGCATACAAGCTGGCTTTGCTGACCTACTGCAAAAATCCATCCAGTTTTCCATGTCTCATGCCTCAAGAAAGTGATTGGGAACAATTGCAGAATTCAAACCAGTCTACCTGAATTGGACGAGGAAGGGTCAATCGGGCTCCAACCTGAATAGGTCCTGGACACACGAGAACGACCCCTACGTGGTCGAGTGATTAAGGAAGTCCTCGTAAAGTGGAAAGACACCTCTCCGGAAGATGCAACTTGGGAACCAACCACTATTCTTCAGCAGTTTCTGCCGCTTTAGCCTTGAGGACAAGGCTATTCTTAAGGGGGAGGGCATGTTAGGGTCCCAGCCTAACCCCCTTATTTATGTAGTGGGATCATGTCATAATAAAGAGTCAATAAAGCCCATATTAATAATTGTAAGTGGTTAACCCGCTATTAATGACGGAACCACAGTTAGTTTCAAATGGGCCTAGTATTAGATAGATGGTATTAATAAAACCCATGGTGTTGATCCATGGTATTGCATGTATGAGTCATATATAAAGGATAGAGACTCCCTGCGAGGAGCATCATGTCTTATTATTTGAATCGAGCTCTACTCTATTGGAGGTTTCCCCCTTGAAGAGGCCAGTGAACATTGCTTTCTGGATAATAAAATATTTGCTGTTGACTCTCACTATTCTATGTTCTGGGTATTTTTCTTCGCATATTCTGTATTTGGGTATCTTTTGCAGGTTAAGAGCATAACAGATTCACTTTATTTTTTCCACAACTTATATTGATGCGGATCTGTTAATTTTCGAACTAAATATTTTCTTTAGTATTCCAAATGATGCTTTGTCGCCACTCAGTAATTTCAATTCCAATTCGACATTCTTTTATATGTCTTCGGATGCATTGAAAACATTGTGACGATGCTCTCTACACTACATTAGATAATCCGCAAGAAAAAAAAGGTTGAATTCACAATATATTTCTTTTATCCAGTCATTATCAGATAGTTGCAGGGACTGGATAATGTGATTGGGCAGATCGCGATGATTTTCTTCAAAGTCGAAGGTTGGTCCATTAGCTATGGCTTCTTCCATTCCCTAATGCGGTGAACCTACCCGCTTCTCAAGTGGTATTGAGAGTGGGAACCAGCTAACTCAGGAGGGCAAGTTTTTGATTTGGGATCTGGTGATATACCATCCCTCGCCCAATCTTTGGATTCCGCAAGGGTCAGATTCCTCATAAATTGGAGATTGGCAGCAGCGTGGATCTGTTTTGGTTGTAGCATGGAATTCGGTGTAGGCTGTGGGTTGGAGGTTGCATGAACATGGACACACGAAGGAGCTCGCACAGTGCGTTGGATGCCTGGAGGTCTGCTTTGAGCAGAGGCAACGTGTTAGGTTTCAATCCGAGGAGTCTGTTGTTGATCCATAGAAAAGACTTGCATCGGAAGAGTCGTCCTATTGTAGTGGCAGAGGTGGTAGAAGGTCGTAACTTTCCTAGTTTGGCTGTTAGCATAGCTGGCTGAGTAGAGAAATCGTAGTGGTCGATTGGGGTAGCAGAGATAGGACTACCATGGAGGATGAGCGTGAAGGCTACGTCCCAAGTATTTGCAAAAATAGCTTGATCAAGGCTAGCTCTAGCGTGGAGGTCGTTGAAACAGATCCACACACTACGCAGGAGGCTGTTGAAGCAGGCGGCCAAAATTTCTTGCTGGTAGCCATGGATTAGTGTGGATCAGAGGCCGTGGATGGTGTGAGAGATGTTGGTGCATGGTTAAGTGTTGGGATTATGATACATATGTTGTACTTGATGGCAACCCACTCATCTCAGATGATAAATTATAGTGCAGCAAAGTTATTTTCTGGTTCACGCACTTTCATGTAGAGAAAAGTTTCTTTCATACAGAGAAAAGTTCACGCATTTTCATGCAGAGAAAAGTTCCTTTCATGCAGAGAATAGTTCACACACTTTCATGTAGAGAAAAGTTCATGCACTTTCATGCAGAGAAAAGTTCACGCACTTTCATGCAGAGAAAAGTTCACGCACTTTCATGTAGAGAAAAGCGCACGCACATGGGAAATCTTATGGTTGGTTCATGGTATTAGTTCGACAGTTTTTGATCCTATGGTTTTTGTCCGTGGTATTGCATCCAAAAGAGTTGAACCCAAGAATTGGGTCTGTGGTATTGCATCCAAAAGAGTTGAACCCAAGTATTGAGTCAGTGGTATTGTTTCTCAATGGTTTTGGTTCATGGTTTTGAGTGAGGCCTAGCCTATAAAAAGGAAAGGAGATCATTTAGCTAATCACAGTTGAGTTGAAAATCTTAAGAAGAGAAAGATCTGAATTTCTGATAATCAGTTGGTGAGACATAGTTGAATCTGAATCAAGGAGAAACTGGAGCATTATAAGTCAGATCTACTGAAGAGTTGGGATCCCTTTTGACACATGAATGGATCTGTGATTTCGACAGTCTGGGGTATGGTTGAGAACTGATAAATTGTCTAAATACGGAGGTGTGCAGGAGCAGCAACGGCGCAGTGCGAAGGTGCGCAGCACTAGAGAAGAAGCAGGTGCGGAGTTGTGTAGACTCGTCACGGCAGAAGTGCGGACATTCGCAGGTTTCCTTCAGTGAAGTTGCGGACCTTTCTTGAAATATATTTTAGCTGTCTTTTATCTGTTTCTGCAGAGATCTGGGTTTAAATTGGTGTCTGGTTACTGGTGTTATTTTCTGGTTACTACATTCTGAGAAGTTATTTGTTTAAAGGAGATTGGGTGATGCCCATGTACTTGATGTTTTGGATCCAGTTTGAAAATTTACGAAACGTGGCCCCTGGAAGGAAGAGAAGGTAGTAGCCTTCTATAGGTCAGCACCTATGCACTAGTATCTTAGCTAGTACAAGAGCTAAGGGGGTTGTAGCTCCCTTCCAAAAGAAGCTGGAAATGAGAGAGGGTTGTAGCTCTCTGCAAGTTGCAGCCTGCGTACTGGCAAAGGACTGCACCAGTACAAAATCATTGTAAAAAGAAGTTTCTTTGAAAGAAGATAGAGACATATTGCAGCAGGTGGTTTTCACCCACATTGGGTTTCCACCTTATATCTGGTGTTCTTTGGTGTGACTGTCTATGTTTCTTGTTCCTGTTTATTATTATATGGTTATGTCATACAGATTAATGGTTAACATCTAAAGAATAAATTACATTAAAATCTGGAAGGTATATACAAGTTTCATTAGTCAGATCTGCAAGTGTTTACTGAAAAAGATTTGATAATACTGATTCACCCCCCCTCTCAATATTATTTCCAACATTAAGGCCATGTGGAGGTAGCCAAGAGTGGAATAGCGTTGAAAATGGTTCTCTGCGAAGTTGGGAATAATGTTCTCATGTTTTTTTGCTAATCTTCTTATGAATTGCAGTTGACGACAACCAATAGTGGAATGTGTCAGTGGCTCTAAAGTTTTTTAAGATCCCTCTATTGTTAGAAGTGAGCATTGAGCCACACATGGATCCGACCAACATGTGGTAAATTTGCATGACCTGTTTAGCTCGAAGATTCTGAATAAACTGATGTGAGAAGATTGATTGTTGTTGCTGTGTGGTGCATAGATCATCTGAGAGACAAATGCCAAAAATCTGGTGATCTGTGTTGAGGGGTCATGTCCTTGTGGTGAGTGTTAAGATAAAGTTTCACGGGTGTGTTTGGTGTGAACATGCTTGAATAAAGTAGAGGGTTTTTTCTAGGTCTCTAACTCGAGCAACAAGACTATTCTTGGCATTGTTGATTTTATTCTTAGCCATGTTGGCGGTGTCTGGTGATTCTTCCCAGAGTTAGTTTGTTGAATATTTGATAGGTTTTTGATGGGTTATGTTATCACAAAATCATGTACTGATGGCTGCTAATCAGTTAGACTCTATGTAACTACTTCAAACCAGACTCTTGGCTAAGGATTAGCCTCCCTAACCTGAGAGGGCTCTCTCAAAGATTAATGATATTGATTAATGATAATATAGATGGCTAACTCTATCTTGGTTTTGTGTGTTTGTAGGTTGAAAAGATGAGGGCTTGCTACCATTGGGCTATGGAGTCAGTGAGAAAGATAAGGATAACAAATAACTCTTCTTATAAAACTGAGGCTTGTATATACTTCAATGAAAGAGTGACACATTAAGGAAAGTCTCAATAACTTGAAGTTCATAGGAGTCAGAGCATGTGGGCATGAATTCTGAGTAATGATACATCAAGGTATTCAAAGGGAAAGAATTTAAAGGGATTGATCAGAGTTTAATACCTAAAGGAAGTCAGAGCATGAGTAACCATGAATTCTGAGTAATAAGTATTAAAACATTGAAGAAAAACATCCAAAGATAGGACCCAAGAACTCAATTCACCATAGTTCAACACTTAAAGGAAGTTAGAGCATGTTCCTCCATGAATTCTGAGTAATAAGCATTAAGACTATGGAAGTAAAACATATGAAAGATAAAAGATAAAGCTCACTGAAGTACACTAAGAATCTCAGCTTCAGAAAAGTCCAATTGCTTCTATATATATCAATCCCTACATAGCATTTACAAAAGTAGTCTTCTTCTATAACATTTTTCCAACCCTTGTTACATAGATAATTCAGCTATATATAGCAACATAACTCTAACTACTTGGAGCTTCCTCCTCCAACATGAGGGGAAGTCGAATTCCTCCTCATTTGACACCTATTGACACTTAAACTAACTATTTAATACAAAAGACAACTAGCTAGGAGTCCTAGAGACCTAAACCAATTAGGAGTGTAACTCCTCATTATGATCAAAACAACCTTATCTAAACATTTAAGACATTATTTGACACCTAAAGCTCCATGATGTCGAACTTGATGAAGCCTCCCACGTGGTCACCCAACTGCTGATGACAAACCCTAGAAATTAGGGAACATGTTTCCCTATTTTTTTAGGTTTATATCCTTGAAAATTGCAGAGCCTTTATCTCTTCATCCATGACATATTTTACGAAACTGAAGGAGGTTTTTGTAGCCCATGTTGTCTAGAACAAAAACCTCTCCTGGTTTTGTAAAACATTCCTCCAGCTGTTCGGAAACTGTCCTTGAAAAACACGTGGCAAACAGGAGATGAAAAACTGCACCTACAGCAATTTCGTAGCGCAACGTTGGTCACCCGTTTCTCCCAGCTCAGAATGAATTTGAGGAAACTGAAAGAGGTTTTTGTAGCTTGGTATGTTAGGAATAACATCCTCTTTCAGTTTTCAAAATTAAGTTTTCAGCTCCTCAAAAACCCTTCTGGAAATTTACTAGTAAACACAGAAAACAGAGTTTTTTCTGCTAAAACAGTCTGCTACAGGGGTTTCGTAGCGCGCTACGAAAACACGGAACTTTTTAAACATTTTATCTTTTCCCTGAGATTTTTACTGCTCTGCCACTTGATTGCAAAAACTCCTTTTGACCTTGGATATATGTAGCAAGGATCTACATGTCTTCAGAACAACAGAACTAAGCAAAATTTAACAAAATTTGAACAAAACTTTACCATGAACAGCAACCTTATTTAGCAGATAGCTGTGCTTTCAAGTCTTTTAACTTTCTATTTCATAGTTTTGTTCTCAGCTCTTAGATGCAGGTTTATCTTTCTGAGGAATTGGGCCTCCTTAATTGCAGGTACTGTCCATGTATAGATATCAGCTACTGAATCCACCTGATTTATTAGGTTTTCACTTCCTTTCAAAACAGCTTTACGATAATTTGCATACCTGACAGCAGACTCCCTTGCGGCATTCCTCACCCTAGGAATTTCATGTTTGGCTGCTTCTAGCTGATTCTTTATAGCTATAATGTTTCCCCCTTGAGATATAATGACTGTTCTATTGGTGTCTTTTTGCTTAATTCTTTCTGCCTCCTCTGTTTTTTTGGGATCTTGTCTTTGATGTTAGTACCATAAAAGCATAATGTGCAGCTACAGCAGTTTCGTAGTGCGCTACGAAATTGCTGTGTGATTTAAAAACACAGCTTCACGTCAAAAAAAATTCAACTCTCTTGATCTTACCTTTTTTCCTTTGAAATATTTTCAGTGATAACAGGTTCATAGAATTTGCTGTCAAGATCCCCCATTGTCTTATTGACCTTGTGGCCCATCCCTGTGTGGCTGGACTGTGGGCGTTGTAGGAGTTGAGTGCATGTGTTTAGACAAGCACAGGAAGTTGAAGGGGACGTCGAACTGTGTCTTTCACTGTCTGGACGAAATTGGGATCACGCTAGTGGAGAGAACCGAGAGCATCGATGTGACATTTGATTGTGGTGCTTTGGTGTGGCTATTAGAGCAGACTGAAGTGCGTAGCAGTGAGCGTGGTGGATCAATTTCTAGATTCGAAATTGATAGGGGATAAAATGGGTCTTCAAATTAAATTGAAAGACTCTCAAAGAAAACTAAGGAGAAATGAAAAATATTGTTTTGCTGAATTTAGTAATGTGTTTCAGGTTGACAGTGCTGGACCAACTGCTGATCAAGATGCAGGTTTGGAATTTGGTGAGATTATTAAATGGTTAAATTTACCAACAACAATAACAATAGTGGACTTCTATGGGGCACAAAAATAACAACATGGGGAGTGCATTGGCACAATAATAACAATAGAGGTCTACATTAACAATAATAATAAGGTGGATACACTAGCATTACAGGGACCTAACAAGGAAGGTACACTAAGACATCGTTGTGCTTGTTGGAAAGAGTTGATAAACTACTAAGTACTTGCTAAGGAAGTTGATAAAGCACTTAGTGCATGATAAGTAAGTTGATAAAGCACATGGACATTGAGCTATAGACTTCTATAGTGCTTTCCTTCAAAATCTAGTTAATAAACCACCTATACAATGGATTCAATCCCCTAGAATTCAGTGATACTCCAGCTACGCCTGGGGTGAAGCCCTACGATTGATATAAGAGATGAAGAGAGTCATTGGGTCACTTACTCCTAGAGAGAATTTGATAAACCACCTAGATAGTGGACTCATTCTCCTGATTGTTTAACTGAAACCTTAGGGAATTTTTCTTGAGCAAGTATATCCTCAGACTTTGAATCCAAGTTGGGGGTGGTTAACTACAAGAAATATTGTAGTGTTGTTGGCCTATGGTTAGGTGGAGAGTTGAAGTCCCACCTTCGATTTCCATCTATTTCAAGTTAAACAGCTAATTATAACTACTTGTATCCATTTGAGCTATGGATAATGAAATTATCTAATGTGTCCTTAGATGACTTATGGTTCCACACTACTCATGAAAGGTGCATTCATTGCATATTCATGGTGGACAAATTTCTTCTTTGTTTTGATGGTTATTTTGAACTTATGGAACTATGTAATTGTTATTATATTCATGAACTACATAGTTATTTATATGAATATCATTGGTTTCCTAAAGTACCTTAGTTAATGTATTATTACAAGTGTTTTCATTTATCTGATATGTTTATGAATCTTATCATTCATTGCCTTGTTTGAGATTCTAGACTACCTCCCACGATAAGAAGGTAACTCAGGTGATGTATGTTAAATAAATATTTAGTTAGAGTTGATAGTCACTTATTTTAAGAGATACATAAGGATTCTGTGGTTATGAAAACCTATTTTTGTTCGTGATGTATTGAGTTTCATAGAGTAAGCATGGTCTGTGGTTTTCTTGGGAATTTTACCCTTTGGAGACATCTCTCTCTTTTGCTCAGGACCTAATGTAATTTAGGCTTGTTGGTGCCATTAAATCTCCTATAAACATGGCATAATAATTTTGAATTTCATATCTCAAAACTTGGTTCTTGTCCCTAGAATTTGATGTTCAAGGAAATTGCCTTGTCTTAATGAATTTTGATCAATTCCCTGAATTTCCCTCCTTGCATTTTTTGGTAGAAATTCAGATCTCATCTAGGACAAGATGGTCTTATGATGGAATTTGTACTTAATCCAGATACATTTTCATCTTCCAAGATTAATTTTCATCTGGATATGCGAGGGGGTAGATTTCCATCTTGAATCATTGATGCATCTAGTAATCTAAGCATCTGGATGGATAAGGCATATGCACATTAAGAATGGTCTATATTTAGTTCAAACTAGATTTTTGGTAAAAGCGCATTTCATGACCGAAGATCTGAGGTAGGACCTATGTTAGTGGATCACTTGCATGAGGGTCAGATTTTCTCGTAAGTGGGTGTTGCATCCTAAATCTAGAGAATCAAGTGGTAATTGCACTACCCACATATGAAAATTATTAGATAAGGCCAGGATCATATTTTCATTGAGCATGCACATGATTCATGGAATCCAAGTTTTCGGGGTGGCAAGTGGTGCACACCCTTATGGAGACGTAGAGGAAAGTGATTCAGGGATCTAAGAGACTAGGGCATGTTAATAGTGGATAATAGCATGCACCTTGAATTTATTTGGAATTGGATATAATGAGAAATGATCACATAACATGAAGGGTTGGGCCTAGTGTGACCCACGAGCTGGGTATGACCCTAGTGTTTCCGGGAAAACTAGTGTATTTTCGATCTGCTAGTCCCACTAAGATTGATAGCTATCTTAGAAGAAAACAATCAAAGAAATTTTTGATTTCCTTTATGTATGATAGATAAGAGAGAAGCAAAGAGTACCAACTTGGATCTTCCGCTTGACTCCTTGCTTGATTTCTCTCTCCCTTGATAGAGCTTGCAACTCCTCTCCTACTTTTCCCGCTTTAAAGAATACCTGTAGAGGAAAAGTAACAAAACACCATCAAAGCATATCAATCTCTAATATCATAAACAATGCAGAATTAGAAATACATTGAACATACCATTGCATTCACAAATAACAAGATTCACAAATACACGATTGTATGGAGGAAAAATCAAATAACTTTATTAATAGTAGAAGAGAGGATTATAACCCAGCTCTCTGATCCAACATCATCCTCCCAACATCAAAGCCCTCTTCACCTCATGAAAAGCAAGATCATCCAACAATACAATGCTTCTTCTCAAAGACAAACAATCAGCACTTCTTTACAAATTACAAAATTACAGCCCCCAGATATCTCAGATGAAGGATCCATTTATAGATGTTTGTAGAGGTGTGAGTCATCTCTAGGTTTTTGATTAGTGTCATTCCACTTGTAGTTATTAGTTCCACTTGGAGATTTCTTGGATCTCTTACTCATCCCTGGGTGAATTCAGAGAGGCAAGTGTCATAGGAGAAGTTTCTAGAAGATTCCATGAGCATCCACTAGCAAACTATCTCAGACATTTGTCTATTCTCGCTCATCGCATCCTACAGAAGGTTTCTTCAGTATGCATTGCACCTGGCTAGTGTAGGAGTCAGTATGCATTGCACCTTGACCATGGAGCAATCAGTATGGTCTAGTTTTGGCCAGTTCTAAGTGGTTTTTCAGGTGGAACTTCTGGGAAATGATGTAATCAGTTGACCATGATCCTTTAGGGTATGAAACAAAACTTTTACGAGTTACGGAGCCCTTGGTTTATTGACATATATGATTGGGGTTGAAGTGCCCAAATACGTCTATAATAGTTGTCCCCTAAAGCATGAGGTCGTAAATCTTTTGATGTTGGGTGAAATGCTTTATCATGAGGATCTAAGGTATTCAAACTAGAAGGTGACCTGTATAAGATATAATACAATACATCATCATCATATTATTTTCATGATCTAACTGAGGCAAGCACTCCCGTGCTCAGCTTTATAAATTCATTTTCATGCACATAGGGCAGATAATTGTCTGCTGTTGTAGACTAGTGATTCTTTGTATGTAGAGTCACCATCCCTTAACTTCGATGATCATCTGTGCAGATTCTGTGTACATTTGATGTCTTTATATTCTTGAATATATCATAGCTTGAATGGATGAAACTAGATTGAGGGTCTTCAAACTCGTCCAATCTTCGCTCGATGTACAAGTCGATTCATGTGAAAAGATGTCCTGAAGTCGAACACGAAAAGACATCACCTGATTACCAGCCAATTATGTGAGCTGTTAACAGGTGTGAGAGGAATCACCGATAATGATAATGATCCTCAAGGTACTATAGTAAAATTCACATGATGTGAATATATGATTTGATGTCGAACACCACGTAAAATCTTTTGGTCAAAGGCCATTGATGTAAACCTGTCGCCAGAAGTGAGAAACTTGCCATTAAGGCATGCAAGCTTCAAAGTACTGAAAGGGTTGTTTCTAAGTCAACTTCTTGGATAATGAGCTGATGTCGACAAGAAGTGACCTGTCATAGTATCCCACATCTACTACACGAAATGAAGCAAATGATTTTATGCAGGTGAAAACGATCTAATGATACAAGGCTCAAGAATGGTGGTCATGAAAAATGGACGGTGAAGGTATTGCAGTGGATGAGGCATTAGCTAGGTGGTGAATTCTCTGAATGACTTTCTCTTGAACATATTGGCGACACTGAGATGCATTGGTAGCATTAACCCCAAAATATGGATGGTATGGAGGACCAATGGTGATATGACCGGTGAATGGAATAACCCAACTTGACTCAAACATGGTGATGGAGTGAAAGTGTCATGTTCAAGAGCAACCTTATACCAATAAAAAATTTCAAGTTTTATTCCCTTTTTCCCCAGTCATTGCTAATCAATA
>APFE030837037.1:43264-68819 GCA_000404065.3 Pinus taeda
AAAGATCATCCAGCATAAAATTCCTCTAGAGAAAGACACCATTCGTTTCAAGAAGAAGCTGAGACCAATAAATCCTTTGCTCCTCCCTCTGATTGAAAAAGAAATCAAGAAGTTATTGGCTGCCAAAATCATAGTCCCTCTTAGATATTCAAAATGGGTAGCCAATTTGGTTGTGGTGAGGAAGAAAAGTGGAGAAATCAGACTCTGTGTTGATTTCATAAACTTAAACAAATGCTCTAAGAAAGACAATTATTCTCTACCCAAAATGGAGCATTTGCTGCAGAAGGTCTCAGGGGCCAAAGTGATGTCTTTCCTGGATGGATTTTTAGGGTATAACCAGATTGTTGTACATCTAGATGACCATGAGAAGACTGCATTCACCACTCCTTGGGACACTTTTATGTATTCCAAGATGCCTTTTGGATTGATGAATGTTGGAGCCACCTTTTAGAGAGCTATGGATATAGCATTTGTGGGGGAGAAGGATAACTTTGTACTTATCTACCTAGATGATATAATAGTGTACTCTAGCAGCCATCATGACCATTTGCAGCATTTGAAGAAAGTGTTCCTAAAGTGCAGAAGGTTTGGGATTTCAGTCAATCCTAAAAAGTCACAGTTTGCTTTAGAAGAAGGCAGGTTTTTAGGACATGTTGTTTCTATTGCAGGTGTCCAAATTGACCCAGAAAGAGTAAGAGCAATACAAACCTTGTCTATCTCGAGATTAAAGAAGGATATCCAGTCCTTTCTGGGAAAAGTAAATTTTGTGAGGAGGTTCATCCCCAATTTTGTAGAACTTGTAAATTATATTACCTCCATGTTGAAAAATGGGTCAGAGATCAAATGGACTGATTCAGCAAGAAGATCCTTTGAGTCCATTAATAAAGCTATTATGGAAGCTCCTACTTTAAGCAGTCCAGATTATAGCAAGGATTTCCATATATTTTCATTTGCCTCTGATGATACCCTTGCAGTAGTTTTATTGCAAGCAGATGAAGAAGGCTCAGAGCATCCAGTGGCATTATTTAGCAAAACTTTAAGAGATGTTGAGCTAAAGTATGATATCATTGAAAAACAAGCATATGCTCTTATCAAATCTTTGAAAGCTTTCAGGATTTACATTCTACATTCCAAGATAATTGCATATGTTCCCTCTGCTTCAACAAAGGATGTCCTAGCAAAGCCTGATGCTGGTGGAAGAAGGGCCAAATGGATTGCAAAACGTATTGAATTTAACATAGAAATGAAGCCCACCAAGCTGGTTAGAAGTCAGGGCCTTGCCAAATTAATGGCTGAAGAAAATTGCAGAATGCTGGACATGAATTTGATGAGTATAATGTCAGAGAATGGTCAGACAGAAGAAGAAACAACCAAACCTCAAAAAGATCAGTCATTGGCAGAAAATCTAGCTTCTTGTGGTTGGTACTCTACAATAGCTCAATTCTTTTTGAAGCTAGAAGTTCCTCCAGGTCTTAGTTCAAGCTAGGCCAGAACTGTTAAGCTCAGGGCAGCTAGATATTGCATTCATGAAAGTCTACTCTACTGGAGGGACCCCTCTAGGATCCTTTTAAGATGTCTGGACAAAGAACAATTTGTGGAAGTTATGCAGCAGTTTCATTCGAGCATGTGTGGAGGACACCATTATTGGAAAACTACAACTCACAAGATCCTCAGAGCTGGGTACTATTGGCCCACCTTGGTTGCTGATGTCTTTTCATTTTTTAAATCATGTGATAGGTGCCAAAGATTTGAAGGGAAACAACAATTAAGTCCCTGCCCTTAAAACCCATACATGCTAGTGGCCCTTTTTGGCAGTGGGGCTTGGATTTCATTGGGGAAATCAATCCACATTCCAGTGACCAACACAAATGGATCCTAGTAGCCATAGATTACTTCACTAAATGGATTGAAGCAATCTCTTCCAGAAAGGCTGATCATCATGTGGTCATGAGGTTCTTAACGGAGAACATTTTTACCAGATTTGGCTCTCCACATAAATTAATTATAGACAATGCAACAACCTTTAGGGCAAAAGCGTTGGTGGAAATGTGCAATTCAATGGGCATTAAACTGGTCCATTCCACCTCATACTACCCTCAAGGCAATGGTCTAGCAGAATATTCCAACGAAAGCCTGATAAGGATAGTTAAAAAGTTATTGGAAGACAACAAAAAGAATTGGGATTCTAAGCTCAAATATGCAATATGGGCTGACAGAATGACCACTAATAATCGACAGGGAATTCTCCATTCAAACTGGTATATGGCACTGAGGCTGTATTCCCAATTCAATTAACCCTCCCTGTGGCAAAGTTCCTACAATAAGAGCAGAATGAGGAAGAAGACATGGAAAAAAGAATCACTAATTTAGCAGAGGTACATCAAATTAGGGAACAGTTGGTTGAAAGGTCAGTGGCACATCAGAAGAATATCAAGAAAGCCTTTGACATAAGGAAAAAAATAGATAATTTTCAGGTTGGAGATTCAGTTCTGAAATGGGATACATTGAAAGAGAAGAAAGAAAACGATGGGAAGTTTGATGCTTTCTGGACAGGGCCTTTTATCATTTCTCAGATTCAAGGGAACAATACTTTCATGCTGCAAAGTATGGAAGGGGAAACAGTTTTCAATGGCCCAGTTAATGGGTGGTTTTTGAAAATTTATGTTGCTTAAGGCCTTCTGGCCTTAAGGTTGTAAATATGTCATTTTTCAGTTTTTAGTGTAGGCGTAGTTAGACTCCATGCCCAATGGAACACTAGGAAATTCTACTAATTTGGTTTTCACAAGAAAGGCAATGATGTACAGTCTTGAGACCTCATAGAGAGGATCTCATCCCCAGAAGGAGCCATTGTTAGCTCTACTATATAATCAGGTTTTTCTAAAACTGGAGGCCAACTTGTTCCTTGGTTGTGCTAAAAAAAGGATTGAAATAGTTATCCTCACCTTTCTCCATTATCTTTCTCATTCCCCTTTCATCTCCTTTACCCATGATTTTGTTAAAAAATCACATAAAACTCTTTTCCTTAAGCCTCAGGCGTTAAAACCCCAAAACCCCATAAAAATCATGCCCATCCAACTGCGCGCCCTCGCAGACCCTTCTACCGCAGCCTTGGCCATTGATCTCCATCACCCTGATCCAAGACACTCCTGTCACGTCAAACAAACTGACCTGCACAATTAAATCCCTACTGTCTGATCATCTCCTCCGCGATCAGACAATAGTCACTCTCCCCGTGCCTTCAAATCGCCAGGATGATAACTTGCGATGAAAAGTGGTTTCACCCTTTCCCCACCGCCACGCGTCACACGTTGAATGGGATTGCACGTCCTTGTACCTTTAATGTCCAACTATCAACGGTGGTGCGAGCAATACCACTTACCACCCGTCCTCCATCCCCGCCAATTAACTCTTACGCATCTCCTCCGCCCGATGACCATTGGATTTGCCCACCCGAGATCCAACGACCCATGTTCATTCCACCTCGCCTTCCCGATAGTCCCCACCAAGCCATATCCATCGTCCGTCTGCTCAATCCGACAGCCAATCTTGTTCCTCCATCCAGTTCATCCACCTGCTATGTAGTCCACGTCCCTTAATTTCTCTATGCATGCGAAGGACGAACATAGCCAGTTTTCAGTACTATTTGCAGTAGTTCCTCAACAACCACATTCAAGAGATAGTATGGCCAAGAGGGAAAAGGATAGAGCTCAATCAGGTAAATGCATTCAAAAGTTATGGGACTTTGTTCTACACGGCACTCCACCTGCCCAAGAAGGACAGCAGAGCATAGGAAAGGATCAAATTCATCCGCTACAACAAGCCACTGCACTCAGAAGTTCTGCCAAGTAGTTAAAGGAGTTGGTGGTCAATTATGACCCCTCCACACCTAGAATGGTCGAGTACCTTTGTAATGAAACTCTATATATACCTATAAACTAGATGTAATCAAGGTTGATGGTTGTTGTTTTGATGTAAGTTTCAACTTTTGGAGACTGTAACTACTTTGATACTTGCGGTGTCTCGTCTTCATTTTCAGCTAATACAAGATTCTTTTGCTGTTAATTGCTCACTTTTCATTCCTATTATGTTCTAGGCTATGCCTGTTATGCAATCCTCCTAAACTCTTGATGTTTAGGTTTAGAGGAGCTTTCATCCTACCTCTATGTTAAAATCTTGTATGTATCAGTGAATGTGTTATTCAGGTTTCTTTTCTCCTAATGCCAGAGAGCTGTCATCTTGTCTATGCATTAGAGAATTAGATTTGCAGACCTCTTTACTGGTTGCAGCTAGCCATCACAAGGTCTTGTGCATCTGCTGGTGTGCTCAGTATTCTCCATATTCACCCAAACCTTAAACTATGAGTAATTGGTGGTCTAAAGCCTTGTAGTCTGGGGGTATTCATGCATGTCTAGAGTCAAGAAAAGTAGGAGTGGTTATCTGGCTTGAACAAGCATCATTCCTTCCATTCATCCATTTCCAACATTAAGTTGAGTTTGTAATGTCCCGAGCATCTCCGAGCTACAACCTAGGAGAGTTTCTTGGGGAGATAACAGTACCCTAAGGATTTTTTTTCCATTCCTTTTAAATATACTTTTATCTATTTTTGTCCAATATTTTCATAATTCAACCCTCTGCTTGGATTTATCATAGCAATACTTGGCCTTCTTGATTGTTTCCTCCAACATCTTTTGTTAATCAAACTCAATTATTCTTAGTAGGACCATGATAAGTCACTAAATTTTCAAATTGTCATCCCTGATGTATGGTACATACCTTGGTAGTTCCAAAAATATGTTGGGATAGACATTGAAGGTGAGTTATTCTAGCTTATGCTCATGAAAGTATTTGATTTTTAAGTTGTAGTACCTTTTGGACAAGTACTTTTCCCAAAAAAGTTTCTCAAATATTTTCCACTTAGGTTCCTTTTTATTGATGGATTTGACATTTCAAATAACTTCCCACCATATATCATCTTTTCCTTTCAAATTAAAAATGTCTACCCTATCCTTCATATTTTTCAAAATATTTATGGACTCTAAAGTACTTCTTTAAGCCTAAAATCTAAGTTTCTACTTATTTATTCTTCTTAATATCTCCATCAAAGGTAGGGGGATTTTTTTATCTTTAACTCTTCTAGCGTTATGTTTTTATCACTCATCCTTTGTTAGTGGTGCCTTCATGTCCTAGTTGTAACTAAATAGTTGGTCATGGTTGTTTGTTACTCTTTCTAGAGCACCAAGTGGAGATCCTCCTCTCAATGTTTCCTTAGTTGTCTTCCTATGCCTCTTATTTGATTTTCTACCTTCTTACTTCTTGGTTTGCAATCCAAGATTTCTAGATCTCAGATGGAATTTGCTTGGATTTATGTTTGTCAAGATAACTAGCACTAAGTTCATGTTTCTTTTATCTTTGTAGATCTGACAAGCTCTATAATATCACTACATTCACCTATGATTTCCTTTCTTGGGATCTGAAAATATTTTCATTGTCATCCTTGTAGATTTTTAGTTTAGCTCTTAAGCTTCTAAGTGTATCCATCCGACTAAGGGAATTTTCTTCTAACCTCTTTACAATTGAATCTTCTTCCTGGTTAGGAGGGGTTCTGCTATGATTTGTTGTACCATTATGCTACCTATTTCTCTATTTTTTGTTGTATATTATGTCTTCTTATGTATGGTCACACACACACATACACACACACACAATTCTCAGCTAAATCAAGCATAAACATATTAATCATATCCTTGGCAGGTCAGCACTAAGCATGCTGACCTGAAGTTGTTCATACAACTAAAACCCATGTTAGTTACATATTTCCATAAAATAAAAGTACCAATAAGAATTCCATATCAATCACCAATCACATCAATTATAGGTTTAAATTAGAATTCATATAATAATTTATTTACTCATCCATATAAAGTTGAATTCAAGTCCAACATTAAACTTTAATGTTGTTGGGAATCAAGACTTTATCTTTCATACCAATATGTTGTTGGGAATCAAGATTGTTGTTAGACCAAAACCTGCAAGTGTTAGTCAAAAATCGCATTGCCAAAGAAAAGGATCCAAGAGAGGTGGTTAGTCCATGTCGCGAATCACATGGGGAGTATTGGTTTATCTAATGTCCAACAATCTCCCCCTCAACATGAGTCGAGTGTGTATCAAACTCCTGACCTACGCTCTAATACCACTTGTTGGGAATCACAATTTTTGTTAGACCAAACCCTGCAGGTGTTAGTCAATGATCACATCTCCAGAGATAAGGATCGATCAGAGGTGTTTAGTCCATGTCACGAAACACACGAGGAGTGTTGGTTTATCCAATGTCTAACATATGTAACACCTCCCACCCCCCATTTCATCTAAGGCTATGTGAGTGTTACTCATTTTACTTGATCGTCAAGGTCGGTTATGAATATTGGGTTACAAAGACTTATTGTTATCAAATTATTTATATTCTAAAAAAATTACACCATCGCGTTCAACTCATTGAGAGATTTTTGGTGATATAAATTTTACCTCAATCCAATTCATGAGTAGAAAGCTATGTCCTTTAGAAATTTGTCCCATTAAAAGAATCCATGTTATTAAGAGGGAACAACATGGAACCCATGTGGAAACACCTAGCCCATTTGGTGCCACACAACTACCCCTTGGGGTCCACATGGCACACACATCATATTGGGTCGATTCTATTTAAACTTTCCATTCCATGAAAAATTCTATTAATAAATATCTTAGTACTCTCGTGTGTGGTATAGTGCCTCACCTTTCTCATGAGCTTCCACTGTGATGAAAGAACTAAGGCATTAACATGTAAAAACATTCCTCAATAGGGTCCTGGCATAGATCCTAACACCTTCCAGTTCATTCCAGTGTGGACTAAATAATACCTACCATGTGGTTCCCTATGCCACCACATCACTTCCATGTTGTACTCTGCAAAGTCATACTATCCCAAACTACATTAAGATGACACTCTAGTGCATGATACATTGGTATGGCCCCACAAGGGTTGAGCCCTTTGGATATGCCAATTTTTGTGAAAAAGCATTAGCTTTCGAACATTTTTCCAAACATGAAATACGCTAGACCAAACATGGCCTTGACACAATTATTAAGATGTTCATACTTGCCACATTGTGTCATTGTGGACTAATCAACACAAGCCATGTGTCTATGAACCATGTGTCACCTTCAAAATGTTCACTTGGCCCATCAAAAGTATCAAATCCACTTGCCACATGTGTCACCTCTGGTTTTCACATTAGTTGCCTCTGCCACTTGTCATCTGCATGGACTTGACACATTGTACTGACCAGATGCTCAGGTATCCTATTGTGATTAAGTTGTGCTAATATTTTCCCAATATTATTACTAGCAGTAAAATTGATTAATTAAGGCTTTAAGTGTGGTTTAGTGACCATGATTAAGCACCATTGGGCTCACAGTAAATTAGCATTTCCCCACTGAAATAATTTCAAGTCTTTTTAAAAATTCTATACTAGACCACATTGTGGGAAAGTTCTACTAACCAATATTGTCAGTAGTCACTCAACTATACTAGGCTTCACTCACAACTTATCGGGTTCCACCTGCTATGCAATCCCCGAACTAGGGGGTGGTTCATACTGAGCCTCACTCGCAACTTGTTGGGCCATGCCTACTATGCAGTCGTCAAGCCTCTTTCCCTAGTACCATACACCCCTATATCATAATTCCCGATATCCCTTTCCTTGGTACTAAATTTCCTCCAGTATTGCATTCTTGGGCAGATATGATTAAATTAGAGATTAAACATTAATTCAACAATAATTAAGAACTTTAATTAAAAGGATTATTAGTTAATCCTATGCACACCATTCAATAGATGTTATATAGAAACACATTATTTCAAAGGTGGTGGTTATTTAATCAAGTCATTGAAATGTTTAATAAACTACCATTATTTAAGTCATCTGCATGGACTTGACATGTCGTACTGACAAGATGCTCAGGTATCCAATTATAATTAAGTTGTGCTAATATTTTCCCAATATTATTAGTTATCAGTAAAATTGATTAATTAAGGCTTTAAGTATGGTTTAGTGACCTTGATTAAGTACCATTGGACTCACAGTAAATTAGCATTTCCCGACTAAAAAAATTTCAAGTCTTTTTAAAAATTATATACTAGACCACATTGTGGGAAAGTTCTATTGACCCATACTGTCAGTAGTCACTCAACGATACTAGGCTTCACTCACAACTTATCATGTTGCACCTCCTATGCAATCCCCAAACTAGGGGGTGGATCATAATGAGCCTCACTCACAACTTGTTGGGCCATGCTTACTATGCAGTCCTCAAGCCTCTTTCCCAGTACTATACACCCCTATATCAAAATTCCCGATATCCCTTTCCTCGATACTAAATTTCCTTCAATATTGCATTCTTGGGTAGATATGATTAAATTAGAGATTAAACACTAATTTAACATTAATTAAGAACTTTAATTAAAATAATTATTAGTTAATCCTATGCACATAATTCAATAGTTGTTATGTAGAAACACATTATTTCATAGGTGACAGTTATTTAATCAAGTCATTGAAATGTTTAATAAACTACCATTATTTAAGTCATATGCATGGACTTGACACATCATATTGACCAAATGCTCAGGTATCCTATTGTGATTAAGTTGTGCTAATATTTTCCCAATATCATTAGTTAGCAATAAAATTGATTAATAAAGGCTTTAAGTATGGTTTAGTGACCTTGATCAAGTACCTTGGGCTCACAGTAAATGAGCATTTCCCCACTAAAAAAAATTCAAGTATTTTTAAATATTCTATACTATACCACATTGTGGGAAAGTTCTATTGACCCATACTATCAGTAGTCACTCAGTGATACTAGGATTCACTCACAACTTATCGGATTTCACCTGCTATTAAATCATTGAACTAGGGGGTGGTTCATACTGAGCCTTGCTCACAATTTGTTGGGCCATGCCTGCTATGCAATCGTCAAGCCTCTTTCTCTAGTACCATACACTCCTATATCATAATTCCTGATATCCCTTTCCTCGATACTATATTTCCTCCAATATTACATTCTTGGGCGGATATGCTTAAATTAGAGATTAAGCACTAATTCAACATTAATTAAGAACTTTAATTAAAAGGATTATTAGTTAATCCTATGCACACCATTCAATAGATGTTATGTAGAAACACATTATTTCAAAGGTGATGGTTATTTAATCAAGTCATCGAAATGTTTAATAAACTACCATTATTTCCACTACACAACCTGGAATATGGTTATATTTTCTCAAAGGATGTGAATATCAATTAACTAAGCATTATTATATAAGTGCTCCTAACTATACAAGAGGAATTACAATCCATCTATTAGGAATTCCTAATCCTTTGAACAAATTTAGCTAATATATTGTTGATGTGGGCGTTAGATAACCTTGTCAACAAAGGAGAAACGAACCACACCAAGGCTCTTCACACAAGCCCAGCTATTTGGAATGGTTTTTCTCGATGGTTTTTAAGGCTTCATTGGCCTTTCACCTATTCCTCTAGCAAAAGGAAAAGACAAGAGAAATGCAACAATTATTCTAAATGCATACAATGACATATATACAATGATAATGCAACTACAATTTTATCTATACAATTGTACATATATACATAAGGATAAAGATGACCAGAAAATTATGTAACTAGAATTAATATAAAATGATGATTTTTGTCCTTGAAAGGAGATTTCGTTTGTTGCTCGGCTAGGTCTTTAAGAAGATTAAAATCTAAACACATAAGGAGCTAAACTATGACTAATATAAATGTGATCCAATAACCATGAGTAAATAACTACTGAATCATAAGCAAACAAAAAATGAAACACCTATCCAACTAGAATAAAATGATCAAAATTGGTTCATCTTATGTGTATAGGTGAATGACAAAAATATAGATTTAATATATATATTTAAGATCATCCAATCTATTGCATATGAATCAATGTAAATCATGATCATTGCAAAACACTTTTTTAACCTGCATAAACTGAATCAATTCATAATAAATATGTTAGATTATAAATAATGAAAACCTTAAGAAAACCATTGCACAAGACTTTCATCATAAAGTTTTAAAGGATGATTGAAGAAAAGTTATAAACTCCCATAAAACTTGCCAAGAAAAACAAAGCGGGGAAATATGTAAATGATTTTATTATATGTAGTGAAAACTCATATAAAGTTGAAGCCCATATTTAAAATTCACTCATTATAACTTCCTCACAAATGTTGATCTATCAAGTGTTGGCAACATTCCTATTCATATTCCTCTTGAAAACCTAAGTTTACAAAGAAAAATAAGAATGCAGTGAGGAACCAAAGTCACTGTCTGCTTGACATGGAGCCTCCCCCTTTTTGTTTACATCTATGATCTTTTTTATAAGCATAAAAAATAATTATCTTCCTCCTTTGAGTCTGTTTTCCTCCACCTCCTTAGGATCCAAATCTTCCATTTTTACCTGTCATCCAAATCATAGGATAAGAAACCATTTAAAAGATATTTTTTAAACTAAAACTCAAAATTTTAAACTAATATAAGCTTAATTTAACATTTAAAATAAAATAAAAGACCATAAAATTAAAACAAAAAATCAAGCAAATATAAAAAAACTAAAGGAAAACAAAAATAAATTAACATAATCAAGCTATATTGAAAATAAACTAAATATATATACTACATTATATTAGAACTCACTCACACACACACACACATAGATATATTAAATTTGTTTGATTTAAAACTAAACATATTTTAACAATATAAAAATAATAAAACAAATAACAAATTTACACTAAATGAAATATTTGGTTTATAAGCTATAACAAAACTATAAAAAATAAATTTTTTTATGTAAAAACCAACGAAATTGTTTTTTTTTTTTTTTATAACAGGCTGCGAACAGGTGTCTTCCCTAGGCTTGTTGGACTCACCTAGAACAACAAAAAGAAAAGGGAACAATGTTTTCCTTAAAGTAATTGAATGATGGGATGAGGCCTACTTGAAATATGTCACAATCTTTACTCCTTCCTCAACTTGTATGCTCCAATCCTAGCTCTGATCGATATAACTAGAACCTGCACAATCAAACAAGATGAGCCAAAGATTTACGACATCTATGTAACATAATTAAATCACTTCATTCAATATATCAACATAGTATTGAAATATATCAAATCATAACATCATATATAGGATAACAATCTACTCTTTGTATTAATAGAAATGAAGAGAGTTACAACCAAAAATAGGAGTTGATCTTGTAGAAGAGCCCCCCAAGTTGAATTATCCTTTCCTTGCCAACAAGTGTTCCTCTATGTCACCCTAATGCATGGAATAACGACTCTCA
The DNA here is from genome assembly GCA_000404065.3 of Pinus taeda. NCBI lineage: Eukaryota > Viridiplantae > Streptophyta > Pinopsida > Pinales > Pinaceae > Pinus > Pinus taeda. The sequence goes on from APFE030837037.1 coordinate 54,689, forward strand.
AAAAAACAACATGAGGGTAGAATCAATCTCCAAAATCCAACCCCTTGCCCATGGATGGCTGTAAATATATAGATGTGGGAGGTAATTCATGAATTCTTATCCATTTACCAATCTAGGCTTGAGATCCACAAGTGATTGGAGGATGAGCTCAAGGGATAATGTGGTGATTTATCCAAGGTGGAATCATATAGGATTCAAATATTTATCCAAGGTAAATTGTTGAAACAACCTCAAGAAGCTTTCGGAAGAGAAAATTTCAAGATTCTTATTATTTTTCCCAAATTTCTAGAATCAACGTACCCCCAAGACTAAGTAACCTATTGGTGATCAAAATAGGTGTAGAGAGGGTCAACCTGGTGGTCAATGCTGGTCCCTAAAGTGCTAGTCCACGTTGCACCTTAAAAGCCTTGGAATTCCGCAGTTAAGAGCATAAACTCAGGGATTCAATAGAGTCATGCTTAGGGCTTTGTGTAGGGATGATGAAAATATGTTGAAGGATGTGAATTGATCCCATTTTAAGTCCTATTGACTAGATGAGACAAAATGGCCTATAATAACAAAATATAATCAAATAGGTGAATTGGAAGGGGATTTGTGTCTCTTTTTAACGAGCTTGACACAGGAAAAAAAATATTCTGAAGGGACTTTGTTTCATTTTTTAAGGAGATTGACACAAGAAAAGGAACTCTACTCTAGGAACCTTGTTTCATTTTTTAACGAGCTTGACACAAGACAAGAAACTCTACTCTGAGAATCATGTTTCATTTTTTAACGAGATGGACACAAGAAAAGGAAATTTTCTTTGGGAACCTTCCTTTGTTTTTTAACGAGCTTGACACAAGAAAAAGAACTATGCTTCAAGACCTTGATCATGACCTATAGAAGGCCATGTCTTATAAAAGGTTCTCATCAGATGGGAGAATAATGCTCTAGAAGGGATAAATATCAAAGGATCCAAGGGAAAGATCATGTGTCAGTGCTCCCAGTACATGATGCACTACATCACCTACTAGATCATTAGTAGATGTAAGCATGGAATAGGTTGCCACATAATTAACCTGTGGTGGGGGAGATACCACTTGCATATAAGGGCCATTTAGGGAAGTTGGTCGATTAGGAGTCAAATGAAGAGCAATGAATTAAATTTGGTCAATGGTCATGATTCTTCCTTCATGCAAGAAACACATCAAATGAAAGAGTGAAGATACAAGAGCTCCCATATCATAAACATAGTCACACCCAAGGAGTAGATTAAAATCCAAAGGGACTTGTACTACCATCACATTGATATAGATAACCTTTCCTAACAAATTACTAGGAAATTGAGGAAGGATCCCTAATAGTTGATTAGTTCCTCTATTCAAAGCCTCCTCACAAGTGTCGTAAAAAACCTCCCCCTCTTGCATATCCTAAAAATAATTAGTTTCGTGTGCATCTATAGAAGGATAGGCAAGAGAATCAACAATTGGTGGATTATATTCAACCTTATTTTAATGCATAGGCTCTTAAAGTTGGTTATTTTAGTATTCTGCATGTGTTTCTAGTTGATTTAAATCTAAATAAGAACAAACCATAGTAGAAACATGAAGATTAACTAAACCTTTATCATGTGTAAAAGCTTTAGAAAATATTCAGGATACAACAAATAATGAGTACTATAGAATAAATGATATTCATGAAGTGGCCACTCCTTCATGAAACTATTAGATACACCATGTTTTCTAGATAGATCCTCTACCAAAATTATAGGGTCTAGTTCAAGATCAACTTCGAGGGGAGACACATTGAAGACATAATCGTTAGTTAACTCTAGATCATGTATTGATGGACTATCCTCTTTACAATCAAGACTAGGAAGGATTTCAAGAATTGTTTCTTCTGAAGGTGTACAATCTAAATTAAGTTCAAATTGTTTTGAGAATGGAAGATCAATACCAATTAAAGGTGATTGTCAAGGGAAATTGGATTTTCCAACTAGCACTAAAGATTCACAAATTGGATCATGACTAACCATAGGTTCAAAATTTTACAGATCCTAGGAACATTTTGAATTGTTTTGATTATTATATTTATTACTAGAAAGTGCAAGTTTAAAAAACCATAAATTCAACTTGTATCTAGGTGGTAAATCCTCTAAAGGAAATCTCCAACAAAGTACCTAAAACCTAGAGGAAACCTGCTGCAATGATTCATTTGCATACATGTACAAGCTATCAATTTTGGAATATAAAGAATAAAAGTCATAGTCTTTATGTGCATGATAAAATATTTTTGAAAATTGGTTCCATGAACTAATATATTTGGGTGGAAATGCTTTGAACCAGTTAAAATTTCTTCCCTGAAAAGTTAAAGGAAATAAGATGCATAATACACTGTCAGTGAATTCTCAGAAAAATTTGCAATTAAATATAACGCAAAAAAGATGTATAAGAGTTGATCTTGTAGAAGAGCTCCCCATGTTTACTTGTCCTTTCCTTGCCACAAAGTGCGCCTCTATGTCACCCTAGCATGGAATAATGACTCTCAAAGAAGCAACATGAGGGTAGAATCAATCTTTAGAAGCTAACCCCTTTCCCATGGATGGTTGTAAATATATAGAAGTGGGAGGTAGTTCATGAATTCTTATCCATTTACCAATCTAGGTTTGATATCAAAAAGTGATGGGAGGATGAACTCCTGGGATAAGATGGTTGTTTATCCAAGGTGGAATCATATAGGATTCAAATGTTTATCCAAGTTAAATGGTTGAAACAACCTCAGGAAGCTTCTGGAAGAGGAAGCTTCGAGATTCTTTTTATTTCTCCCGAATTTCTAGAATCAACACACCCCCAAGACTAAGCAAATTACTAGTGATCAGCGTAGGTGCAGAGAGGATAAACTTGGTAGTCAACATTGGTCCCTAAAAGGACAAGGTGCAGTGGACCTTAAAAGTTCGGGAATTCAGCAGTTGAGAGCAAAAACTCAGGGATTCAGCAGAGTCATGCTTAGGGCTTTGTGTAGGGATGATGGCAGTATCTTGAATGATGTGAATTGATCCCGCTTGAAGGCTTATCGACCAGATGCAACAAAATGGCCTATAAAAATGAGATCTAATCAATAACTTAAATTGGAAGGGGATCTGTGCCATTTTTTAAGGAGCTTGACATGGGAAAAAAATTACGCTCAAGGGACTTTGTTTCATTTTTTAAGGAGCTTGACATAAGAAAAGGAATTGTGCTCCAAGAACCTTGTTTCATTTTTTAACGAGCTTGGCACAAGACAAGGAACTCTGCTTTGGGAACTTTGTTTTATTTTTTAACGAACTTGACACAAGAAAAAGAACTCTGCTTCGGGCACCTTATTTCATTTTTTAATAAGATTAACACAAGAAAAATAACTTTGCTCCAGGACCTTCATCATGACCTACAAAAGGCCATGGCTTCCAAAAGGTTGTCATCAGATGGGAGAACAACTCTCTGGAAGGAATACATATCAAAGAATCCAAGGGAAAGATTAGGTGCTAGTGCTTCTAGTACATGATGCATTATGTGGCATGGAACAAGTTGCCACATAATTAAGTTGTGGAGGGGGAGATACCACTTGCATATAAGGACCATTTAGGGAATTTGATTGATTGGGAGTCAAATGAGGATCAAAAAATGAAATTTTGTCAATGGTCATGATTCTTCCTTCATGCGTGAAACACATCACACGAAAGAGTGAAGAGACAAGATCTCCCATGTCATAAACATAGTCACACCCAAGGAGTAGATTAAAATCCAAAGGGCCTTGGACTACCATCACATTGATATATATAGTATTTCCTCCCAAAGTAATAGGAAACTAAGGAAGGATCCCTAACAGTTGAATGGGTCCTCTGTTAAAAGCCAACAATTTTTGGGTAACAAGAAAAAGTTTCAGAGAACCTAAAGCTTGCCAAGTAGTTGAGAATAGAATACTAGCAGATGCACCTTATTCTATGACTGTGTCAGGTACAAGCATAATATAAGCCTGTAATATGATCTAGAAGGGCACATAAGGATGAAGACGATATTCGAATCCAATCAAAGGAAGTGACCAAACTATTTGGAGGGGGTGTTGTGGGAACAATAGAACTTCCCCCTTGAGTAATGGAAACAAGAGAACATCTCCCTTGTGTTGTGGGAACGGGAGGATTTCCCCCTGTGTCATGGGAACGAAAGGATTAGCCCCCAGTTCATTGGAATATGAAGAAGTGAGAAGAACATGAGTGATATGAGACTCATTCTCTACAGGAAAGGTACAATCAACCGAATGTGGAATCAAGTCAACCATTTTCTCAACCAATGGTTGGTCAGTAATGGGCGTATGAGTTTAACATTCAGAGAGAGTGGGAGTGAATGGAGAAGAATTCTAATATATCACTTCATCAACTAGTGGAGGATTAGGGGAAATCTCATGGTATCTAGTTGGGAGTCGAGGCTGAGAAGTTGCAAGGTTTTCCGACACTTTTGAGGCTTCATCCATATAAGGACAAAGGTGAATAGGATGATTTTTTTCACATAACCTATAGGGAAACTTGACGTTCCCCTTCTTCCCATGGACCTTTCTATCACTAGGTGATGGCTTTTCACTAGCATCATCTCTAAAAGATGACGACAAAGACCAATGTGAGCTTGGGGATCACACTTCTAATACCTTGGGAATACGAGGATAATCTCTAAGAAGGTGATCACCCTTACATAATTTGCAAGGGGATTTAACTTTCTGGGGCCGAATTGAAGATTTCTCCATACCAATTGCATGGGTAGCAATGGTTTCTTGGTTTCCCCTACTTATTTTTCTTCTCCTTCATCCTTTTCTTCTTTTTTCAGCATCATGGTTACTAGAATCAAGACTTTCACCAAGCGAGGAGGAAGAAAGGGATGAATAAACAACAAGTGAAGAATGAAAAGCGTAAACTTTAGGATCGAATTGGGGTTGATGTTTTTTAAGTGGAGGAGAATTTGGTTGGGAAGTAGTTTGGACATGCAGAACCATAGGGGTCGAAAACAACCAAACTGGAAAACCAATGGTAAATCCAAGAAGGGACAACATTTCCATATAAGGAGCACCAATAATTCCAAAAGGAGGAAAAGGACTAGGATTCCTATCGGAGGGGTTTCCTTGATAGTTAAACTTAGGAACTATTTCCATTAGTCTCAACCTAAGATCCACTAAAAAAAATTTCCATGGGGAGGATGTTGTTTCGTGGTCAATTAATTGATTTTAGAAATTGAAGACATCGAATAAAAATAAAAAGGGGTAAACGAGGCAAAAGGGATTACCAATTCACCATGAATTGCAATATACCACCTTGGTAAACCAAGGATTTAGTACGTGCATGAAATCTCCCTGAATGTTGTGTTCAGTGTATCATAGTGTACAAGGCGGCTGACTCAGTTACCTAAAGTGGGATAGAAACCTCGTGGGGACTTCCAAAATATACCTGAATGTAAGTGGAAGTGCAGTCTGTAGTAGTGTTGTCTAATGCATAACTATTCAATGAGAGCATTCCCATATACTTATCATGTGTGGAACACCATCCGATATACCCTAAAGTACATCGAGAACGATCTGATACACTTATGCACGTGAAATGGGATATCACCTCCAAAATGCAACACTGGAAAAAAATGATAGCTCCTACGTTTAAAGATGTCGGAACACATCTCTAGCCTAGAACTCTACGTATGTCATTAAGTTTCAAATGATCCTGAGGTTAATTGAGTGAATTTTAGAGTTTATATTGAATTATGTTTCGATTTCAAGGCTCAAAACTTGATGTCATTTGAACACACCTATGATGCAACTAATATGACAAAAAAAAAATATTTTCATTTTCCTTTTAACAATTAAAGGCCTAACTAAGTAGGGAAAGAAGAAATCAATCACCAATGCAACAACATAAGTGATAAAACGATCGATCTCCTCAACTTCACTATTCCAATAAAAATCAAAGCCCTATATGATTCCAAACCATGCAATGTAATCTATGCACAATTCCTCTGAAAACTATGCAAATGTAATCGAGGCACAATTTCCTTTCCTCTGGTGAAAATGATAATTCTAACTATGCAAATGTAATCTATGTAAGAGAATTCTTCAAAACAAACACAAGATGATTCCAAGTCAATGATAGAATAATACAACAAGACAACAACACCTTCTTTTAGTATCGTAATTAAACAACCATTCAAGTGTAACTAAAGGAAATTTTACAAAAATTGTGTAGCCTAATGAAATCAAATGTGATCTCAAATTTCATTTAACAAAGAGCTCAAACTAAAATTTGGTGAAAGTTACAAAGATCAAAAGAGATGTCACTCAAAGGCGATTAACACTCATACACAATTTTATTGCAAAAATGAACGAAAAAAACGCAATTTCACACAAGGGAATGAATTTTAAGAGACAAGGACACACTCACAGATACAAGGAAAACATGTTGGAACAAAGAAAATTAGAGAGAAAAACAAAACATGGCAATATTTGGCATCAAGGGATCAGCACAGGTGTTGAAAGGGCACCAGTCCTCTGCAGCACAAGTGCAAAGAAGGCTAGGGTGCATTGCAATTCTCTATCTCCAGACCAAGGGACCATTGATCAAGATCTAACTAATTTCCAACTCAAAAAATCAATTCAAGCTCAATGGAATGTCTTCCTAGGGTGAATCCAAACTGAGTGAGGCAATGAAGGTCTGTTTAAGAGGTGAAACAAGTAATAAGAACAAGGAAACCACTAAGGGAATGAAAAAATCCCCATCGGAGTCGCCAATTTGTTATGCAAAATTTACGACTGTGGACAGACATATCTTCCCTAGACCTAGTTGACTAGTCTAGAACAACATAAAGAAAAGGATATAAAGTTCCCCTTAAAGAAATCAAAGAGTGGAAATATGCTTACTTGAGATTCGTCACAAGATCTTCTCTGCTCTCGACTGGTATGCTCCAATCATAGCTCTAATTTCTATAATTAGAACCTGCACATACAATCAATGCAAGCCAAAGATCTACAATATCTATGTAGAATTTTCCAATTAATCTAGTCAATGGATCAACAAAACATTGAAATATATGAATGTAAACATAACATAACAAAAATAGGAAAACAATATACTCTTTGTATTAATATGAAAAGGAGAGAGTTTACAACTAATAATAGAAGTTGATCTTGTAGATATCTCTCCAAGTTAACTTCTCCTTCCTTGTCACAAAGCACACCTCAATGTCACCCAAATGCATAAAGATGACAACTCTCTTAGATGCAAGGCAACAACATGAGGGTATGATTAGTCTCCAAAAGCCAACCCTGATGCTGTAGATGGTTGTAGATTTATAGGAGAGTGTGGTAGTTTAGGAATTCTTGTCCATTTGCCAATATAGGTTGTAGATCCACTCTTGATGGGACGATAAGCTCAAGGGATAAAAGGTGAAATCTCCAAGGTATGATCAAATAGGATTCAAAGTTCTTGTTCAAGGTAAATGGTTGAAACAACTCCTAAAACCTTTTAGAAGAGGAAACTTCAAGAATCTTTTTAATTTTTCTGAATTTCTAGAATCAACGCACCCCTAACAAGGGACAACCTACTACTGATTAGCGCTAGTGCAGAACTGGGCAACCTGCTGCTGAACGTAGGTCCCTAAAGGGTCACGGTGCATTGGGCCTTAAAAACATTGAAATGAAGCAGTTAGACCCAGAAACTCACGGATTTGGGAGAGTCATGCTTAGGGCTTTGTGTAGGGATTTTGACAAGGTGTTCATGGATGTTGATTGATCCAATTTGTAGGCCTATTGACCAGATGCAACAAAATGGCCTATAACACTCTTCACACAGTCCCAACTATTTGGAATGGTTGTTCTCGATGGGTTTTAAGGCTCTGTTGGTCTTTCGTTTATTCCTGTTGTGAAAGGAAAAGACAAGGGAAATGCAACAATTATTGTAAATATAAGCAATGCAATATATACAATGAGATTGCAACTACTATTTAATCTATACAATTGCACATATATACAAAAGGATAATGATGACCATAAACTTACGTAAGTAGAATTAATGTAAAAGAATAATTTTATTCCTTGAAAGGAGATTGACTTTCTTGCTTCTTTAAGAAGATTAAAATCTAAACACATAAGGAGCTAAACTATGACTAATCTAAATGTGATCCAATGACCATGAATATATAGGTGCTGAATCACAAGCAAACTAGAATAAAATGATCTAAATTGGTTCAACTTATGTGTGTATGTGAATGATGCAAATATAGATTTAATCTATATTCAAAACCATCGAAGCTCTTACATATGAATCAAATGTAAATCATGATCACTCCAAAACACATTGTAAACCTACATAAACTATCATATTATAAAATGATGAAAACCTTAACAAAGCAATTGCACAAGACTTTCATCATAAAGTTTTAAAGAATGATTGAAGCAAAGTTACAAACTACCATAAAACTTACCAAAAAACCATAGTGAGTAAATATGTAAATGATTGTATTCTTTGTAGAGAAAATTCATACAAAGTTGAAATCAGTCTTTAAAATTCACTCATTACAACTTCCTCACAAATGTTGATCTATCAATTATTGGAAGCATCTCTATTCCTATTCATCTTGAAAAACTAATGATGCCACAATGATGCCACACAATCTGATTCCATAATTGCCCCCAAACTCCGTTTCAATCACAAACCAAACCAAATGCTCAAAAATGACATGTCTAATCTTAAAATCTCGAAGAAACAACAATTTGGGATTTTCTGGGCGTCACTCATAAATTAGCTCCAAGATAACTGAGATTTTCTCCGAAGTAACACAACAATCCTCCCAAATCCCACACGTCAGCCAAATTGGGTTCTCTGGTAGAAAAAACCCACGTTTTAGATTTCTAAAATTCGCTCCCAATCGTCCGGAATCAGCACCTGAAAATCGGGTGATGTTTTTTTTTAAACTCATTTTCTGTTTTTGTTGATTTTTATTTTTTTTCATTAATTCGCAGGTTTGGGGGATAAATCCTATATGGAACAGCCGAAAAAGTTTGAAGGTGTTTGTATATGGCAAAGGTTTGAATTGTGTTTGATGCATGGTGCATGATTTTGCTCCCTTATGGTTTCGCGCTTAATGTGTTCGTCGTTGGCTTTGTATGTCATTTGGTTTGGTATGATGGTCGTTGAGTGTCGGTATGCCTTAATAAAACCAATTTCATTTTTTAATATTACATTTAATATAATATAAACCATAAAATAGAACTATAAAAAAAAATAATAATAATAAACTAAACAAATATTAAAAAATATTACAACTATATTGAAAAAATATAATTTTAGTTTGGTTGAAAAAATAAATTAAAGAAATTAAAATAAAAGAGAATTTTATTTTTATTTATTATTATTAATTTTTAAATATATTTTCTATATATATTATATATATATATATATATTATATATATAAAGGTTAATATACATATGTATATACATAATAAAAATGGAGAATTATCAAAACAAGTCGAGACTAATCAAAGCCAAACTTCTAAAGATTAATTACTAAAGATCGAACCATGATAGCAAGATATCACCAAAACTCGGAAGAGGAAAAAAGTGTAACAATGATACAGCTAATAAAATAAAATCCCTCAGATAACTTGAAGTCCATAATCCCAACAATAATACGTGTCCATTAAGCTCATTTATCCAATCAATTGGAAGAAATCGTAAGAATTTCCATGAGGGGCCCTTTATTTTTCTATAAAAAATAAAAGGGGGTAGATTGGCATGCCAACATATATATAGAAGCCATTATTGTCAAATAAGATAGCATAAATACACAATTTCTCATATCTAGCATGAACTAAATTGAACAACACAGTCTAGATATTCACTAAAATTCATAGATACACAAAATATCATACCAATAATAAACATAGCAGTGGACATCATAGTTCATGATTCAAATTCACAAATGTACTATACTTACCTATATGACTTAAACTAGTTGGCAACTGAAGCAGAGACTTCCAATCTCCACTCGACCATAGGCTAGCTACATCACAAATTTCTTACAACTAGCCACTCTTGAGTCAGATCCAATATCTGAGGAATGCTTTCTCAGCGAATTCACACTAAAGGCTTGGTTAAACACTCAGAAGATGGAGTCCACTGTATAGGTGGTTTATCAACTTCTCTCTAATAGAAAGTATTAAGGTGGTTTACCAATTTTACCTACAACAAGAAGTAGGGTGGCTTATCAATTGTTCTTAATAGTAAACACCACAATAACTAACTCTTTCCTCTGAGTTCATTCACATAGATTAACCCAACGTTCAAATGGGGTATTCCTCAGTCGCAGGAGTTGGAAAACATTGTCTATGTGGTCTATCACCTTTATTTTCATAACAAGTACCATGAGGATATGGTTTCCACTATCCAGGCGGTTTATCAGCTACTTAGCAAGCACCACAGTGACCTAGAATGCCATGTCCAGGTGGTTTATGAGCTATACACAAGAAACATAGTGATTCATTCATCCACTGAGCCTCTCACTAACCACAAAAACTTAGACAACAACAGAGTCTAGTGGCCTCCCAAAACTCATAAGGATTTAACTCTTGCACATGGTTTTGTTTACAAGCTTAGATGTCGCTTTGCCTTATGTTTCCAATCTCCAACTACGTCCACACACTCTAGCAATCAAAAATATGTTCCCAACACCATTTTGTTGAGAATGCCAACACCAAAAACCCAGAGCGAGGGAGAACTCACTCCCTTTAGCTGTGTCTTCCCATGTTCTTCCCAGCGTCTTGTCATGTGTCTAAGAGGTTGTAGACCAGTCTCCTCGATACATGAAGGGTACGGGCACCATCCTCTACCCCGCTGCCCCAATCATATCTCATAACTTCAACAAATATGATAAATATATATATATATATATATATAATATATAATATATATATATTATATATATATAATATATATATATATATAGATATATATATATATAAATTTTTTTTTTCTTCTAAATAAGACTATTCTATTATTCACATTAAAGGTATACAGTTACAACATGACTAACACAACAAACATCGGCCCAGAAGGAAAGGCGGCTTGAAACAGAAAATTGTCCAGAACAGAGAGTTTGGACTAGGCCATGTTATGCAGTCCCACACAGGGGATCCAGAGTTACCCATCTTGGCCTTGCTAAGCTTACAGGCATTACAAAAAACATGCATATTAACCCTCGACGTAACAACAGTTACAAAAATTGTCAACATTGGCAAGAAGTCCTCAATACTAGGTCGCATAACCTGAGACGGAGTTGCTGAGCATGAATTAGGCTCCTGGAGGCTCCTCCACGATCCTGCACCAGCCACCATCAGCCAGATCCTGCGCTTGGGCATCCTCGTTCACTAACGAACCCAGGGTCGTTGGCTCCATCACTATGTCATTAACATTGCTTGCCGGAGTCTCCATAGCTCGCGGGGAGCTAGAATTCGGCGCATGAACTAAGACTAGGTCCTCCTGAGGAACACTGGACTCGCCCTCTTCCTGGGCTTCCTCGAGAAAGAGCACTAAGACATGGGCTGTAATCCGAGGATGGTTCAGGGTGCAATTAAAAGTGAAGATTGCAGAACCTAAGGAGGGCAAGGACGAGGAACTTGTAGAGCTGGGCTCAAGGAATTGACTGGGCCACAGAAAGCACCCTCTCCCGCTGTGAGTGCGAGGGTACTGGCCAGAAGTGAATTCACTAGGGGGAGAGAGGGAAGGAGGGCGAGAAGGCGCCCCCCAAGAGGTGTCTCTGCGGCTTAACATCCTTTGGCAGGGGCGAGGAATGTCTATAGCGTCAACGCCTTTGTGGGTACCAGAACGAACCACCAGAGAGGTAGGACTTAGGCCAGACAAACAAACAATCGGACAGGAGCCCAAAGCTTCAAAGAGTGTCAAGGAAATTGACAGAGGAAACTGCTTCAAGCTAACAGAGCAAGGGCCCAACCAACATAACATAAGAGACACCTGAAGAAACCCATGGTGGAGGCTGGCTTTAATGCCCATTCCCCTGCCTCGAGACGCTCCTGCCATTACTGTGGCATTCATGGGGGCCGAGAGCCAGGACATAACAGAGCTTATGGAGGTGAAAGGTAAATTAGAGTCACTTGCACAATTTCCTTTAAACAGAACGAAGCCCACCTGCTTATGATCATCCGGCCACATGTAAATGGAATCTCTGTACAGGGCTGGCAGGTGGCGACTTTTCTCAGCCCACTCCAGTCCCATCGAATTTAAGGCAGATTTAAACACCCGCATCCGGGGGGGCAGCATCCCTTTGGACCAAAAGTTTGCATCCCTGTTCTTGATCATGTTTCAGAATTATGTCTAGAGTTCCTGTGCTTAGAGTGTGCTCAGTTTCCACACCCACATTGGCCAGAAGGTTAGCAACCTTGTTGCCTTCCCTCTTAACATGATTGAAGATGATGGCCCTGTTGTTGAGAAGCGCTTGTTCTATGGCTTCCAGTCTTGCTTCGAGTCTCCAACTAGTGGCAATTTTCCTCGCATGAGATCCATTTAGGAGCTGTTTGGCCATGTTGATAAGGATTAAGGAATCACCTTCGATCTCCAGGGGATGGAAGTTGTGTTTCCATGAGAGGAGGAGACCTAGCCAGAAACCCTCCAACTTAGCCGAATTATTAGTGTCCCATCCTATATTTCTGAAGTAAACAAGGAGGGGCAAGCTTGTATTATTTCTGAATATTCCGCCAAATCCTACTTTTCCAGGATTGCCCTTTGAAGCTCCATCAAAGTTGAGCTTGAAGGTGTGCTTTGGGGGGAGCTGTCCAAGAATCCTTTTTTATGTTGATGCTCTTTGAGGGGGCATGATTGTGAATTTCCTGAGGGAGTTGCATGTTCCAGTTAGCCCATATGGCCTTCTCATTATCTAGAGTGGGAAGGTCGTCTTGCTTCCAGGTACGGAGCGCCAGAGTCTCTTTGAGATTTAGACAAAAGTTGCTCCAGATAATCTCTAACGGAGAGCTTTGATCTTTGAATATGCGCTTATTCCTTTCTTTCCAAATGCACCAAAGGAGGAGCCCAGGAATCATCCTCCATAAATGGTTGAGAATTTCACTTTTGTAGGGATTCTTTTTCCAAGGGCGTATGGAATTGGTTATGTCGTCCGACACTCTGCATCTTCTTTTACATCTGAAGCTTGCCTTCTCCCACAAATGATTGGCCAAGGTGCAGGAATCTAGAAGGTTCTGGAGAGTTTCCTCCTGGGAGTTACAGTTGACACAGATTGAAGGGCCATGATAGTTTCTTCACCTTAGCTTGTCTCATGTGAACTTTCTGATGCCCAACCAGCCAGAGGACGAGAGAGACATTGGGCTAGGTGCCTGATGCCCAAATTCTATCCCAAATGGGATCGGGGGGCGAAGGTTCTGTGCATATAATTTTGTGGGCCTCTGAGGTGGAAAATGTTCCTTTAGGCGTGTAACCCCATCGAAGAATGTCCCTGCCATCAAAGTATCTTATACGTCGCTTTTGGAGCTCCCTTTTCAGATCCTTCATCAAATGGTGATCCGCGTTCCTGATTAACCTGTCCCTTTGCTTCCATTGTCTGTACCCTTGCTCTGTCTCCTGAGTCCAATGCTGCCAGATCTCTTTCTGTTGCTGTTCCTCCCTAATGTAGCTTGGAATCGAGTTAAGAATGCTGTTGAGCTTTGGCAATTGGTTCCAGGCATCCGTCCAGAACCGAGCTATTCTACCATTTCGTACTTCCCAAAAACTGTGTTGTTGAATCAACAAGAAGTGTTGTTTGGCTGTATTCCATATGAGTGAACCTTTAGCAGTGGGAGTGAATCTGATGAGCTCCTCCTATGGCCGGTGATTAGCATATTTGGCAGTCCAAATGCCTGCCCATGGCTTATTGGGGGAAGAGAGCCATTGCCACCAGATTTTTGCACACATGATGGCATTGCTGTGGTTGGGATCCCTGAGGCCAATGCCTCCTTCTTCTTTGGACAAACAAGCTGTGGACCATTTTACCAAGGCCCATTTGCGGTTTTTGCCTATAGTCCCCCAAAGAAAGTTGCGTTGTAGATCCCTTATTCTTTTAATAACCCACTTAGGTGCTGCAAGGAT
>APFE030837041.1:0-20794 GCA_000404065.3 Pinus taeda
GGTTTTGAGATCCAGTGGGAAATCTCTGTGTATATGTGTTTTATGGGTTATGCTCTCGCATTTTTATTTTTCTTGTGATTTAGAATTCGTATGCAGGTAATTTCTGTACGGGGTTAAAACCTACACCTTGATGTTCGGAGCTACGCGTAGCGGAAAGACTTAGAGGAACAAAGGGAGAAAGGGTCCTAAATATAGTCCATTGATTTCACCTCCACTAGGTGACGAAGAGGGATTAGCGCACGCTTCTCCATGAAGTGCAATTCAGTTAATAAGACAAGGATTTACGCGAATGCCACCTCCACCGACACTACCTCCAACTTCACCACCATCACCTGTGACTTCACCCATACCACCACCACCTCCATCGCAGTTCAGCATGGAAAATTCAGTGAAGCTACCTCTATTTAAAGGCTTGGGAAATCAGGACCCATACTAGTTTTGGTTCATTGTGCAAGTTATATGGGAAGCTCAAGGCATTACAGATGATCACATGAAGAAGGCAACACTAGTTAGTGCTCTGCAGGATCGTGCGCTAACCTGGTACATTAAGTACTCTAATTATAAATCAAACGTTGGAGTGGCAGACATCCAAACCACGTTGAATAAAGAATTCAGTAGGCCTAAATCCAAGGCATAGCCGATTGTGGGGCTCAAGGAAATCATGATGAAACTAGGTGATACACCTTGGGAGTTGGATCAGAGGTTGAAATGTAAAATCTGCGAAGCTAATATGAACTTAACAGATGGACAACACCACGAGTGGTTCGTGCCTTCGCTCCTGCCACACCTAAGGGTTGTGTTGTCACAACAGAAGATTATGACTAAGGCAGAGGCCTTGGAGATTGTAATGAGATGGCATGAAACACGATGCAAGATCCAAATATGTGGGTTCAATAGATCCATGCGCAGTTGCAAAATCTTTGCCTTGAAATGAAAAGTTTGAAGCAGGATAAAACAGTTCGACCGGAGGTGCATGAAGAGGTATGGTGCCTAAAATGTAAAGGTCAGGGGCATGAAAAATACCATTGCCTAGTCTTTACGAACTATATTGTAGGAGGAGGACTGATGCCTTTGAGGCCAGAATCCCAAGTAGAACTAGGTGCGGGGCCTTCATTGTGGTGCCCTATATGTCAAGTAGTAGGAAAACATATGATGGATAACTGTAATTTGCTACAAAAGTTTTTACAAACACCGCAACAAATATTCTGCAACTTCTATAGGTCGGTAGGGCATGTTGAGCGTAGCTGCAGAAGTTATGAATTGATGATGGACAAAATTGTTGGGAAAGAAAAGAAGAGCAAAAAATTAGAGCTTGTGCATATAGATGTATGGGGACTTGCTCAGGTATCATCTCTTGGCGGCTCTCATTTTTATGTTACTTTTATTGATAATGTAACCAAAAAAACCTAGATTTATTGTATTTGAAATAAATTTGATGTATTTGATACTTTCAAGAAATGGAAATCTTTGGTTGAAAATGAGACAGGAAAAAGGTTGAAGTGTCTCAAATCAGAAAATGGAGGTGAATATTGCAGCAAAGAGTTTGTTAGGTACTATTCTAAGAATGGAATTCGCAAAGAAAAGATAGTTCTATGAACACCACAAGAAAATGGTGTGTCAGAAAGGATGAACAGGACAATCATGGAGCGTGCAAGGTGCATGAGATTGCATGTAGGATTTCCTTTATAATTTTGGGCAAATGCTGTAGATATTGTTATTTATCTAATAAAGAGAGGCCCTTCAAGTTCTTTGGAGGGTGGTATTCCAGAGGAGGCATGGATAGGTAAAAAGGTAATATTGTACACCCCTCCACGTGGGGGGGTGTGGGGGGGGACTTGTCCCCCCCGCGGGGGTCTGGGGGGGCTAATCCCCCCTGGTTGGAGGGTCCAGGGGCCAGCAGTCCCCCAGCGGGGGTTTGGGGGCAGCTTCCTCGAAGCTAAGAATAGATGTAAAATTGCCTTGTAAAATGTTGTAATTTCGTAGTCAATCCGGGTCGTTCATCAGGTGGATGATTTGACGGTAGAAGTTATGTTTAATTTAGGGTTTTTTTGCCCTAGAAGGCAACCCCTCACTATATAGGAGGGAATTGTATTATGTCTATGTAGATCTGTATTTTGAGTGAGGAAGAGAGAGGAGATTGAGAGCGAAGAGGGTGTTACAACGGATCTGCTATAGGTTGTATCTCTTCAGTTTGCTGGATAATATAAAAATAAGGACTGGCTATTTCTCCGTGGATGTGGCCCAAACTGGGTGAACCATGTATATATGTGTCTCTCTTGTTTTATGTGTTTTCTGTGTTTATATTTCTGCAATATTTTATGTGTTCCATTGCTTTGTAATATATAATTTTCTAACAAGAACACCTGCCTATAGGTTTCAAGTAGGAACGCGGCTCCTTGACTAGAGTGAAAGGATGGTGCGAATAGGATTTTAGGGGCGTAGATAAGGCCGAGGTAGAGGAGGACCTAGTAGAGGTTGGGGACAACTAATTTTCTTCAATTGAGGAGGACTAGGACACTATGCCCACGAATGCACTAACCCTACGTGACCGTCGTGCAAATATTGCACTTAGTTTGATCATGAGATAGAAGACTGTACTACGCCGATAGTGAGGATACGCAACAAAGGGGCGCTACCACCTCAATTGACTCAAACCTACAGATGATGAGGTATGAGTCTCGCGAAGAGGATCTAAATGTGAATATAGTGCTCCGAAGTGGAATTGCAACATGGGATGATAAAGGGAAACAACCCAAAGACAACGAATGGGTTCACAAATCTCCAGTGAAGGAGGCTGAATTTGATTTGGAGTGCGCACGCGAAATGTTCATAGAATCAAAGAAGAAAATCGTTGAAGCCTCCACCTCAGGGAGAAAGGATAAGCCTGATCAGGAAATGGACCCTTCTATGCTAACGACCTTTCTAGAAACTTGCATGAAGTTACTATGTGATAACAAGGCTGTGAAGGGATTATAGGAGCTTATAAATAGATGCATCGGAAACACTCTAGGTGAACCACACATGGTACGAAATATTGGTAAGCATAAAACAAGGACAGGACAAGAAATGAGACTGACCACGCATATAGGAGAATATGAAATGGATTAGGTTATTTTGGATCTGGGTTCAGACGCGAACGTCCTACCGAAACAGACTTGGGAGCAAATGGGGAGACCTGCATTGCAGTGTTCTCAAATCAGTTAAGGATGGAAAATCAGTAGAAGATCATCCCCATGGTGTGGTTATAAGGGGTGACTATAGATATTGAAGATGCGAGCACATTGGCTGATTTTGAAGTAATATAAATTGTGGATGACAGTAACCCCTACCCTGCGCTCCTTGGCATTGATTGGGCTACTAACATGAATGAAGAAGTGGAAGATGATATTTGAAAATAAATCACTCCATGTAATAGTACCCCTAGATCTCACTGAAGGATTGTGCTATACTGAACTAGTCCACGATTATGAGAGCGATGATGATTTGCAATGTATATATAAGATAACAGTGTGAGACCAAGATTGGGTGAATCCAATAGTGGATGGAAGAATTACATGGGATCGTGAGAGTTCCTACACCTCAAACTCTGATGAAGAATTAGAGTGTTGGCATAATCAATTGCATGAAGTAACCACTCTGAGCTACAACATGATGACTTGGTCACTACACTGTGTGTCATCAGAGGTAAGAAATTTGCCCACTTATGATGGCCTGAATGATGTAGATGTATTTTTGGATGAATTTGAGAGGGAGGTACGAGAAAAGCAATGCTTCTAGGCTTTAGACTGGGCATTGCATGCTACGCCTGCAAGGTGGTGGGTACAGACAACGGTAGCTTTGATGATTGGCGTAAATGTAGGAGGAAGATGAGAACATGGTTTGGGAAACCGAAGGTTCGAATGACAGATAAGTATGACAGGAAGGATGATCCATGCACACACTTGGCCAAATGGGCTCAGGATTATGGAGCAAAGCCCCAACGATAATGGTACAGGTGAATGGGCTATTATGTGCGACGGATTCATAATGACATTCAGCTTTGAAGATGGGTTTGACTGTATTGATGAAGCACTACAAGAAGAGAAACAAGAAATCTTTAGGATACCGCAAGATCCTTTGGACTTGATTCAACCTGATTGGACCACTCAGCTGAGACATGTGCTGGAATGCTATAACGTGACTGCTAAGGAAGAAGATGAGGATCCGTGAAATATTAACATCCCTGAAACAAAGGGTCACCACGAGGTTGAGGGTCCAAATATTGAGAATATTGATATAACCACGCCACTGAAAATGAAATAGGTAAGTATTGGTACAGAGGCGGAGCCTAAATTCTAGAAGATTGGAAATTACTGGGATGACGCGACGGTGGCTAAAGTTGCTTAATTGCTCCGCGAATACCAGGATTTGTTCCCTACCAAGTTTACGGTGCTAAAAGGGATAATAGGAGACATGGGCATTATGAAGATCATGTTAAAACCCAACGTGAATCCGATCAAGCAAAGACCTTACCGTCTTAATCTGAAGTATAAGGAGAAGGTCTGATTAGAGCTAGAAAAGATGCTCACGACAAGCATCATTGAGCTCGTAGAAGAATATGATTGGGTAAGCCCAATGGTGGCACAGGAAAAGAAGCAGAAGGATGAAATAAGGATATGTGTAGATCTCAGGAAATTGAATGACAATTGCGTACATGATCCTCTCTCAACTTCTTTCATTGATGAAGTGTTGGACAATGTAGGTGGTCAGGAAGTGTATTCCTTCACTGATGGGTTCTCTGGGTACCATCAAATCAAAATCATGCCGAAGGATAGAAGCAAGATGACCGTCGCGATTGAGTGGGGATGTTTTCATTACATTGTAATGCCATTAGGATTGAAGAATGCGCCTGCGATTTTTCCATGCGTAGTCATTGTTGCATTTAAGGAATTTATTCATAAGTTTCTATAAGTGTACTTTGATGATTGGACTGTGTTTGGGCTAGTGAAATGCCATATTGCAAGTTTGCACCTGATGCTAGATATCTGTCAAACGTACCAGATTGTGCTCAATCTGAAGAAGTGCCTGTTTTGTGTTCCTTTTGCGACTCTGTTAGGTCATGTGGTTTGTAGACAGGGACTGATGGTAGATCCCACGAAGATCGCAATGATACTTAACATGGAAGCATCGAGGAGTGTGAAATAGCTACGCGCAACCTTAGGACACAATGGGTATTACAATAATTTTATCAAGGGCTATGCCTAGATCACCGTGCCTATTTAGAATTTGTTGAAAAAGGATGTCACGTTCTGTTGGAACGAGGACTATAAGAAAATATTGGATGTATTAAAAGAAAAGATGGTCAGCACGGCCGATTTTAGTCTTCTCGGATTGGAAGAAGGAGTTTCATGTACATGTCGATGTGTCATGTATAGTGCTAGGAGTAGTGCTAACACAAGCTGGCGAAGGAGAATTGGACCATCCGATAGCATTCAAAAGTAGAAGGTTATCCAAGGCTAAGAAGAACTATTCCACTACTAAGTGCGAGGGGTTAGCTATGGTATACGCGCTCCAAAAGTTTAGACACTATTTGTTGGGTGGCCATTTTAAGATGTATATGGATCATTCCGTGTTGAAATACTTGGTCAATAAGCCTGTGTTGGGGGGGAGAATCTGCAGGTGGTTGTTATTATTCCAGGAGTATGATTTTGAAGTTATTGTGAAGCTTGGACGACTGAACATAGGACCAAACCATCTATCATGCATCGAAATAGGGGAAGAGCCCACTAGTTTGGAGGAGGAACTGCCTGACGCGTAGCTATTTGCTATGTGCATCACAGATGGTCACTCTGAAGACATCATACACTTCCTAATGATAGGAACTGCCTTGGAAGGTTACACTGTCCAGCAGAAGAAGGAGTTAGTGGTACATGCGATAGACTTTTTTGTTGTTGTCCGACATCTGTAAAAATGGGGTCTGATGAAATATTGCGATGATATGTACAGGATTTTGAAAGGAGAAGTATCCTTATGGACACTCATGGGGGTGTTGTGGGAGGTCATTATGCAGGAAGAGCGACCACGCAAACGATTCTATGCGCAGAGTTGTGGTGGCCAATCCTCCATCAGGATTCAAAATCTTACAGCAAGGTGTGTGATGTATGTCAAAGGACGGGCATGCCATCGTAGAGGGATGAATTGCCTCTGAATCCACAAATGATGTTACAACCTTTAGAAATGGGGGATATATTTTGTGGGACCCATTCAGCCCCAAGGGAAGAAGATGGGAGCGTGGTACATTATCACCATGATAAAGTATTTGACTCGATGGGCATAGGCACAACTTATGAAGGATTGCAGATGTGTGAATTCTGCAAATTTCCTCTTTGAGTGTGTACTGATGCAATTTGGGTGTCCAAAGATTTTGATGAGTGATTAGGGTACACACTTTCTGAATGAGACAATCAACGTGCTGATGGAGGAATTTCAGGTATATCAACAGAAGAGCACACCTTATCTCCCAGAAGAGCACACCTTATCTCCCACAGGGTAATGGGATAGTGGAAGCATTCAATAAAGTGTCGGAGAATGCACTGACCAAGGTTTGCAATGCTCAATGAGGTGCTTGGGACTTGTGCATACCCACAGTACTCTGGGCCTACCGGACAACATGCAAGAAGTTGACTGGACAGACACACTTTAGGCTTGTATATGGTGTTGAAGCAGTGATGCCCATGGAATGCATTGTGCCTAGTCTACACATAGCGACACTCATAGGTATGATGGATTGTGAAGCCCTAGAAGAGAGGCTCGTGCAACTGGTTGAGCTTGAGAAAGAGAGATTTCTAGTTTGATTCCACCAATAGGTCCAAAAGTAGCGCGAAAAAGCATGGCATGATCTACACATTAAGTTGCACACCTTTAAGGTAAATGACATAGTTTTGTTATATGACAGTAAGTTTGATAAATTTCTAGGGAAATTCAGAATACACTGGTTAGGGCCCTATGTCATTAAGGAGATTATCAACGGTGGAGCAGTTCCACTGGTTAAATTGAATGGAGATCCCTTCCTAGGAAAGGTGAATGGTAGCAGATTGAAGCCATACACCAGTTTTCTGGCCATGTGACTATATGAGGGTAGCATAGTCTTAGTGCTCTAGGAAGCTAAAAGGAGGTGCGAGACTATAAGCTACACTACCCAGGTTGGGGAGCTGCATGATTGGAGGATTGTGCGAAGCAAGGAAGTGTCACGGGATTTGCGACAACATGAAGGGACTTGCGCTACCCAGGGAGAAATCACGCAGGTTTGCCAGAAAGTGACCGTTAAAGTCCCTATTCATGATTTTATGGTAGAAATGCGGCCAAATGGAGCGAGTGATTGGTATTTAAGATGGAATTTATGGATCAAATCCTTGAAAATCTATCGCCAATTCAACATTATTGAACCGAATGTGGGGAGAACAGTGGGATTTGAATTCAAAATGCCTAATAAATTACAGGTGGCTGCCCAGCGAAAAACACTTCTCATTTTTAGAATTGAGTTGTTGAGCTCTCAGGTGCACATGAACCGAGAATTCTTTGAGGCTCTGATAGCGAGTTCGGCATTTGAGTAATTACTAGAGATGACATGAGCACTGTTGAATAATGTCATGTCGACACTTGCAAAAATTACGGACACTGAAGCAATGATAGCCAAGGAAGCTGTGCCAGAAATAGTTGGGGAGGCATAAGAAGCTTCTCCAGAGGTTGCCGAAGTATTAGCAAAAGTCCCAAAATCACCACAGACGCCGAGATCAAAGCTGACCCCAACCAAGGAGAGCGTGAAGGATAAAAAGGGAAAGCAACCTGTAATACACATGTGTGCATCGCTAAGAAGAAATCCACCAAAGGACAAGCCCACCGCACAGGAGAAGGGAAAAGCCATCAATCTGAAGCTAGAGGAGGAGGAAATAGAAGACATCCGGATGGATGACGAGGACTTGGGGATAGATGTGGAGGAAGTTGAAGCCCAAGGTGTTGACCCTATCACTCGGTTGCCTGAGTACATCCCTTTGCGCAAGGGCAAGACTAAGGTGCCAAAATATATTGATGAGAGCAAGGTCCCCTTGCAAACCCCTTTGCTACCAGATGAGATTGTCCTCGAAGGACCACACTTGGGGTGGGTTCCTCTGTTAAAGCTCGAAGACTGGGACTTAGCTGACCATGAGAAGCTCCTGTACCTTGACTGAGCAGCTAATGCACCGCATTATTGACACAACCACCGATTTGACTGCATGGAGCCATGGAAGTGGCTCAGACAAGTAGACAAGGCAAGTCTTCTCAACCAGCTATGGGTGCCACACTACAACGACACCTAGATTACAATATTGGTCATCAAAAGGCTGCTATGCTTGGTGGATGATGGGTGTCTGTGGTTGGAGGAGCCAATACCCATCATTGATGGATTGATCCATAGGATCACACAGTTGCCTTACACAAGTGAAAATCTGGCCATGATGTTTGGCAGAAAAGGTGGTGAGCAAGCCTTCGTGGAGGCCATGGAGGAGAAATTTAAGCTTGTAAAGAAGCCACGTGGATATGCCATATCCAGTATCAGTGACCTCACCGTAAAGGTGGCTACATAGATTTTGGCAGGGAAGGTGATGAGGAAGTGTCGCATTGATGAGGTGTCAGTGCTTGTCGTCGTGCTAGCAGCCCAATGCACCAAAGGAGTCCAATTCAATTGGGTGCACTATCTCTACGGTGAGTTACTTGTGAATTGCTACGAGGAACAAGATCTCAATAAGACATTCCACTATGTGTGGCTCTTGCTATCGATTGTTTTGGTATCATGGGAGCTACCAAAAGACATTCAATTCCCTTCGATCGTGCTTGACCTACCAGAAGTAGCGAAGTACACTTAACTATGGGCAACGAAGGATGCGCAGTGCATCAAGGACAACAAGATCTTCTGGATCTTTATGGAGATGAACATCCACATGGCCATCAATCACAAACTGTGGTTGTCATCTACGATGTTTGCCAACCTACAGAGCTACGCGGATTTTAAGACTGATTTTCACCATGTGTCCATAAGGGCACAAAAGGACCCTCCATAGACATGGTATAACTTGCCTTATCTGACAAAAAATGATGCCATTGATGCAGTAACTGACGTTGGCTGGCAGAATGGCACACTACAACAGACTTAGCATTGGGAGTGAGCAAGTCCATAGCGCAGCACAAGGAGGAGGAGCCAAAACTCAAGATGACGCAGCTGGCCGAAAAGAGAAAGAAGGAGGTCATTGACAAGGCCTAGGTGGAGCGCGATGCTGCTGAGCAGATGGAGAAACAAAAAGGTGGAATAGAGCAGGGCTCTAACAAAGGCGCGAGGTCACCTCCGCTCGAGATAGAGGAAGAAACGGACGAGCAGACAGAGCAGCATGATGTGGACCCGCAGGTGACGTACGCTCGCAACAAGCATCCAAGGGAGAAAGAGAAAGGAGGGTCAAGGAAGAAATCCAAGGCCACTAAGATGTCGTTGGACCCAATCACCCTCACAAAGGGTGATTTGCATGACATTAGAGACACAATGTGGGATGTCACCACAGAGGCCCTACAACAGTTTGAGCAACTGCAATAACTAAGATTGGGAGCCATCCAGACAAGTTAGTTATGTCGGCACTTCAGAAGCTACCGATATACTACGCGCAAAGGTATCCAATGCGATAGTGTTGCCTGATGGAGCAATGACCATAGAGAATGAAGCTAATAGGCCCACTGTTGGTTCCCTCAAGGGAGTAGGGTTAAATCTGGCACTGCTCCCTAGCGAGGTGCTCCACCTATTGCAGGATGGAGTGATCGCGGAGCTGAGGGCCCATGAACACTGTGCTTTACATGTGATCAACGAGCAAAGGATTAATAACAAACATATGGCACTACAGGGAGACTTTGTTATCACTGTCGTGACTGAAGTGACCAACCAAAACAAGCCAATAATTTAGGTCGTAGAGGAGGCATGCTGAATGGTCCCGGAGTTGGTCATTCCCGAGGAAGAACCGGTCAAGGTGTACATCCATAAGCTAGCTACAGGGGTGCACAACACTCATACAAAGATGGCGAGGGTTCAGTTGGAGTTGAACTTGCAGATCACTGAATTACAGTTGAAGGCCTAGCCTTCAACTTCGCTAGAAGTAAAGGAGCAGCATGCAACGGCTATCACAAAGGCAATAACAACGGTCAACAGGGTAGTAGCAGACTGTACACAACTTTTTGAACAGTGGTTCAAGGTCCTGACGAGCTTGCAGGAGGACCCTAATGTACAACGACTAGAGATAGAAGCGCATGAACTGCAGCAGCACTATGACGAGGTAAAGGGAACAGTGCGAACTGTCGTGCTCACACAGAGACTGGCAAAGCTACAAGAGGCCAAGCAATTGAAGGAATAGGTAGATGCAATACAACACAAGGAGGCAATCCTGAAGGCATGAATGAAGCCCTGGCTGGATGAGGCTTATGTGGTCACAACCTCTATTGAAAGAAAACTTGCGACTTTGCAAGAAACTCAACAAAAGTTTCAGGCTAACAGTTCATGAGCAGTGATCGAGAAGATGGTTGAAGAAGCAAAGCAGGTGACCACATAGTGCACTGCTGAGGTTCCGGTCATATAGGTTGAGCTGGGAGGTCTTCACTCTAACATCTCCACACCCACAGAGTGACTCAAGGGTAAGTCACGATGTTTTTTTTAAGGACCTGTTGGGAACGGGATCCCCCAAGGACAATTTTGGGTCTAAAAACCCATGTTTTGGGTCAAATTTTCTAATAAAGTTGTAAAGTCTTTGCATTTTGTGGTCGCGGAGTGCGAAGGTGTCATGAGTCATAAAGGGTTGTTTGCCCTTATTTTGTAAAGTGTAAAGTTGGCTGTAAAGATTTACCCATGGTCTGCGGACCATGGGATTGTATAAAAAGAGCTAAGTAACTAAGCTCTAAGTAGACATAAGTTTTTGGTAGTAGAAGAGAAGGCTTGGATTCTTGGTAGAGAAGTCTAAGTTTTGAGTCGTAGCATAGGTAGAAGCTTTGCAGCTGAGTGCGTAAAGGCCTAAGGTGGAAGTTCGTAGCTGAGTGCGCGGACCCCTGCAGTTGTGTGCTCAGGGCGGATAGAGTCTATAATCATTTGAAGATATCAATAAAGAGAAGCATTCTACAAATTCTATGTCTTTGTTTCTTGTTAATGCATCTAGTTATATTGTGTTTCAGGTTTAACTTATAATGTTTATGTAATGCACGAATATATGTGATTATATTGGGTAAATGAACACAAGTAAGAATATCAGATTACGCGGCGTTAACTGTGATTGTTTAGTAAGTTAAGTAAAGCACTTAAGATAACTTGGAAACTTATTCAAAACGCTGTCATAGCAGTGTGAAAGTACCTGAACTGTAGGTTAGGATTGCACGAAGGTCAATCGTACTCCTTCGCGGAGGTACTAAAGGTCGGAATAAAGGGTTAGACTAAAAAAGCCCTAGGACTTAGTGACCTATGCAAAAGCAGGAACAGAGGGTATAAAATGACATTACGACCATCTTAGGGTGCAGAAACTTGGTTCCAACATCCCCCCATACTGCTTTAGGTGAGACTTCGGTCCACGCTCCATAGGCTGATGCCGAAATGGCTAGTAGTGTAGGGATTTATTTGGCTAACTAATGCTGAACTTGGGTCAGGTCCCACGTAGCCAACATAAACTGCTGTGATGCATGCTTAAGCGCACATGTGAAGTGGTAGGCCCTGATCAGGCTACATCGCCCTCATTGCCCCTACTATGCTTATGTTCTTCCTCTCGTCCACCCCATTCTGCTGAGGGTTATGGGGTACCATCAACTCCCATTTAATCCCTTCCGCTACACAAAAGTTCTTAAACTTGTTTGAGACATACTCACCAATGTTATCACTTCGTAGAACCTTCTTGCCCGAATCTTTCTCCACCAACGCTTTAAACTCACAAAACTTTGTGAAAGTTTGATCATTTTTCTACATGAAAAATATCCAAAATTTATGAGAATAGTCATCAAAAAATATAACATAATACTTGTGTTTGGTTGTGGATGATGTCGAGAATGGTACACACACATCTAAATGGACTCACTTTAGAATAGACTTCGCTCGACTATCTCTATCGTGAAAGGAAGACTTGGTGTATTTTCCCAAAGTACATCCCTTACATGTATTAACTTTCTCTTAGGACTTTATTGATCAACGAATTCCTTCAAGCCATTATCCTCTAGCACAACCTCCATTTTGTCCCTCGAGGCTATAAAATTCGAGTTTCCTTCGAAGGCATACTCGATCCGTAAACCATAGAACGCCATCTGTCGATCCTAAATTATGTATTGCAAATTCGAATTTCACCTGTAGCCCTGAACTCAAAAATTCAAAATCTCCTCTAATATACTATTCTCAGCTCTGATACCATATAGAAAATCCTTTAGATTCACAAGTTCAAGCAATGTACTAAAGCACAGGACAAGAATCTACTTCTACTTTCAACAAGCAAAAGCCAATAGATCGATGAAAACAATATGAACAAGAAAAAAAAATCAATGGCACATAACACAAGATGTATTTGGGAAAATCCGCTCCTCAAAAACCTGCTATTTGTATTGCATATATCAGAAATATGAGTGAATATACAGAGCTTGTTCTCACTAGAACAATTTTGCACAAGTATGCTCAACTCTCTTAGCTCATAAGCTAGCTCTTGGCCAACATTTAGCCAATTTTGCAGTTCTCCAAGCCCCTATTCTATTGCGTAATTCCTAAGATGAATAGTCCGTATTTAAAGGGAATTCATGCTTCCAAAATTGCGCAATCCAAACATAGGATCAATCTTTGATGCATGCATGAAATTTACACTCAGTAAATAATACAACTGATAGTATACTATCATTGCACTCTAGTCTCAACTGGGTCTTTCTTAGAATTGGCATGGATGCGTTTCTAATGAAGGAATCTTCAGTTAACTAGAGAGACACTTGTGAATGCATTAGTGCACCAACTCACTGTTAAACTTCAGTTAACTAGAGAGACACTTGTGAATGCATTAGTGCACCAACTCATTGTTAAACTTTCTATTAGTTCCTCAAACAGTTTGGAACTAATTTAACTGAACTTAACTAAGTAAATTGAGTAATCTAATTTCCAACTCAATTTAAACTCATACTAGACCCCTAAAACTTAGGGAGAACATATATATTACTACAGAAAGACTTGAAACTAGAAATTCCTAAGCTAATTAAGTTAATTAAACTTAATTAACTATTTACAAGTTGCTATGAGAATATAATCGATTTTAATTCTCAATCTAATTCAAAAACAAATTAAATTGGAATTTCTTGTTGCCATTTATTAACATAAATTATCAAAAGTTAGTGAAATTAAAAATAGTCAAAGACATGGATGGAAGTTAATTTAGAAAGCCAAACATAAGTATATAACCTTTATTTTAATTATTATTATACTTTGAGTACAAGCAAGATTACATTAAAGCATTTACCCATTTTCTTAAAATTTAGACAACATAAAATTGATTTCGATTATAAATAAAAATTTATAAATATATTTAATGAATAAAACACATATAAAATTATAGATAATAAATTTATAAATTATGAAACTTTATTGAAATTAAATATAGTCAAAGATATAAATGAAAGTGAACTTAAAAACACAAACATAAATATATAACTTTTATTTTATTTAAAAACAGAAACATAAACCTAAAACTTTTATTTTATTTATCATCCATCACTTTGAGTACAAGTAAGATTACATTAAAGTGGGATGGGATCAATAAGACACTCTTTGATATGATCCTTCACTTCCCATTTGGAAACACCGAAACCATCTCCATCCTTGAATATCACCATCGTCACTCTAGTTTCTTCGAAAAGCATCTTCCTGCATGCGAACGGCACGTCATCGTCGCCGGGCTTTAGAAACTCCCTCGTCAATTCCTTCACTGCCGGCTCCAGAATGCCATAGATGTGATTCAGAGCCTCTTCTTCTGTACATTCGGGGTGATCTTTCATGTAACATTCAATGCTGGACGCCAATTCTCCACGAGCCTTCTCCGCCTTATATGTCTTCGTGTCGTCGACCAGGCGGGAAATGAGGGAAATCAGCTCTGTGAGAACACGTCTCCCGGGATAATCTACTTTCTCCAATGCCTCTTGGGACAGGAGTTGCTCCTCCATTGTCAATACTCCACTCAAAAGAAGTATACGTTGGCCAATGGAAGTGATTCCATTCTTTATGTATTCGTCCAAGCTGGGCACATACTCAGCTGCTAGCCATTCAGCTTCTTCATAATAACCCAGAAGATAATCCTCCCACTGACCAATATCAATGGATCCAGATATTAATATCAAATTTAGAGAAATTCAAATTTATTTTCATCTTAGATTTTAGAAATATTCCAGAATGTGATAGACAGTGGTTCATTCAAAAATTGACTTTACTGTTGTTCTAGTTCTGAAATATTCCCAAATTTTAAAATTGAAACAAAAATAACAACATATAACCAAACAAATTCAATATTACTTACTCCCTTTCTGAAAAAGCTAACTAATTCACGTCCCTGTTCCTTCTCTGCCTCCCAGGCCACTTCGTGAACTATGTCATAATAGATTTTGTAACATAGTTTCATATAATCTGGAAGGTTTTCCGTATAAGAGAGGTCCCATCTGAAGAAAAGATTGAGCCAACATAATTCAATTAGTATAATCATCTTAAGATGGTTAGTTTGATTGACTTAATAGAGAAAAAATTATCTGCAATCCAATGTGATCCAATCCCTACCTTCTGACAGCCTCAGTGAACAGCTTCAATTCATCAAGGGTCCCATAAGTGTCATACATATCGTCCAGAACAGTCTGCAAGCACGCCACTTTTGTAAAGAGAAATCTGCATTTGGCATACTGGGGCTCATACGTACCAGCGGCTATCAAGAAGTAGAATTCCAGCGGTCTCTCCCGTGCAAAGGTGAATAGAGGCAACCCCGAATCTTTAAACCAGCTGTGATGTGACGTGCATGCAGAATCAACCATGATTAGGACAAATAACGGTTGAAAGGGTTTCAGATTTCTCATGAGGGACTGTCTGTTAGTTAGTTACCTGGTAACACTCTTCATCTCTTCTTGGTGGATGGACTGGACAATGTTGAAATCTAATTTTGCCAACTCTAGAAGCTTTTCGTTGTTCACGTAGGACAGCCTGAAATTAGAATAAGCAGCACCCTCTCAGTCCAACAATAATATATTAAGAAAAAAAATCACCTACGCAAGAGTTAAGTTATTTTCATTGAGATTGTTGATTGAGATAAACAATAATAGTATTTTTTTTCCGATTGTAAAATATCTTCCAAATCGATAATTCAAACAAGTTCAATTAAATTTAACTATATAAAAAATGATTAAGAATCTAAAATAAACACTACTTACTTGTAAACACTTTTTGCTAAACATGCATAATCTGGATTATACACTTGACAGTATCTTTTTGCTTCCACTCTGGGGACACTGGCATGCCAAGAAGTCTTCAGGGCGTATTTAACCTGGCAATGGAGATGGCCGTGTTAAAATCAAAATTTCAAATCTTATAAGGATTAAAATTAATCTAAATCTTTTAATCAAAGAAGAAAGTAATAAAAGATGGGTATTTTTATTTTAATTACAGATTTTGAAAATATTTTATAATCTGATGATCAAGAGAGAAGTTAGTTTTTTGAATTTTTCTGGATTTTCTCTTAATTATAAAATTTCAGAAATATTCTAAAACTACAATTGATTTAAATTCAAGCCCAACAACAAATATATATGTTCCATTCTGTAGTATAATATATATATGTAGCATTCTGTTACCTGTTGGCTCAGGTTTTGTTTGTTGTTCCATGCACTGAAAGTCTCACTTTTCTCAAGAGCTTCTCTCAGATATTTAGTAGTGAAGCTTTTGGCTTCATCCAAAATGTTTTCTCCGGGGAATGCTAGCTGTGAAGCTCTATAAAGGCTCAGCATGCTTGCTACTTCTTTGTTGAATGGACCAGTCGAGCAGAAGAATTGACCATTGCCATCTTTGAAGTTTCTGAAAACGACTGCTAGTACGATTTTCAAAGGTCAGAGAAAAGTTCTTCAAAATCCAACGCATAGCTTCATAAATAAAATGAAAGTAAAATTGATACGCACCTGGCGATACATCGTACCTATGCAGCCGAAGCAGCAAAATCCCAAAGCAGTGGTCTCGAGGTCTGCTATGGGGTTCTGTCTGCCCCACCCAATTCCTCTTTCGTTCCAATGTCTATATGCCATGGATTTCATCAATGTTAGACTGAAGGAGCTTTCCGAGGAAATATGGAAAGGAAGGCGAGTAAAATAAAAAAACCTGGTTATACCTGTACACATAATCGAGAGCTTCCTTGATTTCCTTTTCAAAGTGTCTATCGATTCCAAGGCGTTCAATATTATCCACGATCAACAGACGTTCCAGCAGATCCACAGGATACATGCATGGAACTGCAGGATGATAATGATAATTAAAACCTAATCTCACAAATTAGGAACAAACTAATAAACCTAAAAAGCTGCTGTAATATCATATTCATTCCCATACCAAAGTCACCAAACTTAGACACCACATTGCTCAAGAATTCAAGACATTTCACGTCCCCAGTGTGCATGAAGACGCAGGCAGTAGAAGCAGGTGAGCCTGAGAAAGACCCATCGTGACTCTGAACATCCATTATTCTTTCCCACTCAACTATATCTTGGATTCCCTCCAAAGAATACAGCAATGGCGACGGAATGGTGTAAATTTCCTCCTTGCAAAGTCTGCAAATTAATTGCAAAACATTTATTAGACTTTGCATAACCGTTCCAGGAACATAGAATACTTAATTAGTTGGCATTCTGAATAATAATAAAAAGTACAAAATATTTGATTAACCATCTAGACAAAATGTAATACGTTTGTATAATTTTATTATTAAAAAATTCTCATTTAAGATTTATTTAATTTGATTTGATTTTTGATCACAATAATGAAAAAAGGGTCTTGCCCACACATTTAAACATTTTAATCAGAGCGGTTTGAATGGCTAAACCTTCCTAACATGAACAAGAAGTCTTACTTTGCTAATCTCTCTTGCCGTTTCATCTGCAACTTGTGTATATAAGGCAGGTCATAAGGGAGTTCAAGTTGGAAAGATTGAGCTTCTCTCAACAGAAAAGGAAAATTGATCTCAAAGTCTGTGACCAAGCTGTCTTCATCACTTTCATCCTTTACTAGATTGTTTCTTATCAATTTAATGCCTGCATACATGCCGACAAATATCAATACACTAAAATAGGAGTATAGGCCGGATATCTATCTACAATGTAATTTTATTTCCTATAATAAAATTATGTATTTTTTTCAAGGGAAAAATGCAGATAAATATCAAACTTAAAAACAATCTGAAATCCAGAAAATTAGAGCAAGGCCACTTTCTCTCTTCATTTATTAGCTTAGAGGTTCGGTTTGTCATACATCATTTGTGAATCAGCAACGTCTGAAAATTCCTATTTATTCTGGTTCTTACCTTGTTGTACTTGAGCGTCCCCAACTTTCCATTTAAGGAGCGCAAGAACACAAGAAAGAGTGGCAAGAAGGCGGTCCGACAGCAGAAAATGAGACTGAGTCCCCCATGAGCCATCTTTTAACTGGTTTTTCAAAATCCAATCAACCGTTTGGGGAAATTGCGGGCGAGGAGAGCCGTCAATGGCAGGCACCCTCGCTATCCATGCTGTGTCATACGCAGATGCAGTAATCATTAAGTCTCCATCTCCTGCAATGGCTGTATTAAGCATCGCTTTAATCTCGCTAATAAGGGCCTCCGCTCGTTCTCTGTAACTAGAATTCTGAGAACAATGAAAGCGAAGAAGTTATCATGATCAGCATATAAAGAGAAGAACGAAGTATCTTATTAACAATTAAAACGCCCATGTAGATTAAGTTCGAGATCAATTTAGAATGGTTAGTTTTTTTTGGTTTATTTGTTTGTGATTTTTCAAGTTTAATCTATTGCTTGAGGAGCTGTGATTCAGGGGCATCTAAGCTGTCAAAGTCACTTTGAGGCCGTTTGGACCACACCTAATTTTTTTTAGCATCATGTCTCCTCCCCTAGCACAATGCACAAATCTTTGGTGGCTTTGCGGACCAGGCTCATCCTCAACAACCAGTTGTGCTATCTCAATTGCATATTTTAAAAATGAAAGCTAAGAAGTTACCATCATCAACATATAAAGAACAGAAACGTAGTTATCTTATTAACACTCTATTTAAAATGACGAGGCTCATCCTCATCTTATTAACACTATTTAAAATGACGAGGCTCATCCTCAACTTGTTGTGCTACCTCAATTGCATATTTTAGAAATGAAAGATAAGATGTTACCATGGTTAGCATATAAAGAAAAGAACATAGTATCTTATTAACACTATTTAAAATGACGAGGCTCATCCTCAATCGGTTGTGCTATCTCAATTGCATATTTTAGAAATGAAAGCTAAGAAGTTACCATGATTAGCATATAAAGAAAATAACGTAGTATCTTATTAACACTATTTAAAATGACTAGGCTCATCCTCAATAGGTTGTGCTATCTCAATTGTAGATTTTAGAAATGAAAGCTAAGAAGTTACCAGGATCAACATATAAAGAAAAGAACGTAGTATCTTATTAACACTATATTTAAAATAAAATAAAAACTCTCACGAACACAAGGGTGTAACTACTTGTAAATCAAGGGTGTAACTACTTGTAAATCGATTCCAAACACTCCAGAGGCTAGAGTTGGTTATGGGACTTACTTTCATATTGCTTGTATCCTCCTACACTACGGGCCTCCAAAGATTTGAACATGGTTGGGACTACTTGTAAATTGATTCCAAACACCAAAACTCCAAGGCTAGACTTACTTTCATATTGCTTGTATCCTCCTACACTACATGCCTCCAGAGATTTGAACACGCGTGGGACTACTTACTTTCATATTGGTTGTAACCTCCTACACTATAGGGTGACGCTTCCAGAGATTTGAACACGGGCACGACTATTGTAAATCGATGGACTTACTTTCATATTGCTTGTATCCTCCTACACTACGGCGGTATGAGTGACACCTCCAAAAATTTGGTAATGAGACTTACTTTCATATTGGTTGTATCCTCCTACATTATGGGGTGACGGCTCGAGAGATTTGAACACGGGCACGACTATTGTAAATCGATGCACTTACTTTCATATTGCTTGTATCATCCTACACTACAGCAGTATGGGTGATGCCTCCAAAGATTTGAACACTAGCAGGACCACCTCCAAAGATTTGGTAATGAGACTTACTTTCATATTGGTTGTATCCTCCTACATTATGGGGTGACGCCTCGAGAGATTTGAACACGGGCACGACTATTGTAAATCGATGGACTTACTTTCATATTGCTTGTATCATCCTACACTACAGCGGTATGGGTGATGCCTCCAAAGATTTGAACACTAGCAGGACCACCTCCAAAGATTTGGTAATGAGACTTACTTTCATATTGGTTGTATCCCCCTACATTATGGGGTGACGCCTCGAGAGATTTGAACACGGGCACGACTATTGTAAATCGATGGACTTACTTTCATATTGCTTGTATCATCCTACACTACAGCGGTATGGGTGATGCCTCCAAAGATTTGAACACTAGCAGGACTACTTGTAAATCGATTCCAAACACCAAAACTCCAAAGGCCAAAGTTGGTGATGGGACTTACTTTCATATTGGTTGTACATACTTTCATATTGCTTGTATCATCCTACACTACAACGGTATGGGTGACGTCTCCAAAGATTTGAACACTAGTGGGACTACTTGTAAATCGATTCGAAACACCAAAAATCCAAAGGCCAAAGTTGGTGATGGGACTTACTTTCATATTGGTTGTATCCTCCTACACTACGGGTATATGGGTGATGCCTCCAAGATTTGAACATGGGCAAGACTATTGTAAATCGATTCCAAACACCAAAACTCCAAAGGCCAAAGTTGGTGATGGGACTTACTTTCATATTGCTGGTATCCTCCTACACTACTAGAGTATGGGTGACGCTTCCAGAGATTTGAACACTGGCCAGCTTACTTGTAAATCGATTCCAAACACCAAAATTGGAGAGACCAGAGTTGGTCATGAGACTTACTTTCATATTGCTTGTATCCTCTTACAATTTATGATTTTTCTTTTATCCCTCATATTCCAAAATATTTTTGAAATATGCAACCTAATTAAATTTAACTATTTCAAATGAAAACTCTCACTCAATCAGAAAATTTTATATATGTTAAATAAAAAATCCAATCTAGACATGAAATCACATATAAAAGGCTGAAGGCTGGAAGGCCGAACACTGGTTGATGGCTCAATGCTAGCTTAAGGCTCAAGGTTGGCCGAAGGTTGGCTGAAGGTTGGTTGAAGGTTGGCTGAATTTCAGACCCTGCCTTTTCAGGTGGATTATGAATAAAAGCAAAATAAAAAAGGCAGGGTCTGAAATTCAGCCAACTTACCTTGAGCCTTCAGCCAGCATTGAGCCATCAACCAGCCTTCGGCCTTCCACCCTTCAGCCTTCAGCCAGCCTTTGGCCAGCCTTGAAGGGGCCCCATCACCTCACCTTCCGACCAACAACCAAACATCCTTAGCCAGCCTTCGTCCAGCCTTGAAGGGCCCTCATCACCCCCCACCTTCCGACCAACAACCAAACATCCCCC
>APFE030837043.1:2872-16480 GCA_000404065.3 Pinus taeda
CCTTAATGCCTTCTCCAGTGAATTAGGTTCCCAAAGACAAACCTCATGTTGGATGTTATCCTTTAAAGTCTCTATGAACACATCAATCCTATGCTCCTCTAGAATATATTTTACACTTATATTCAATTTTTGGAAGTCCTCAATGTGCTCCATCACTGAACCCTTTTGTTTGAGATTTATCAATTAGCTAAAAAAAGTGTTGCTTTCTGTATCCTCATAATGTGTTATCATTCCATCTGTAAAAATTGCCCAAGTGAAAATTTGTTTACGAGATAAAAGACATCGGTACCATACAAACTGATTTGGTTCCAAATATAAAGTTTTAATGCGTACCTTTTGCGTGTTTTGCACATTATGGAGATCGAAATAGTGCTCCATCTATAGTATCCATGTTATGGGATCCTTATCGTCAAACTTCCTGATATCGATCTTTGGAACATGATGGGTATTCGATCCAATGTTAGATTCTATCAAATCATGATTAACATTTATTTTTTTCTCATCGTGAGTTTCATTTACTACCCTTTTGCCAATAGTAAGCATTTCTTGTAGAAACGTTGTCAAATATGACTTCAATTCTTCCATGTTGCCTTTAAGTTTTTCTTCTAAACCTTCCATCTTAGCTTCCATGCCATCCATCTTAGCTTTCACGTTATTCATCTTAGCTTCCATGTCATTCATCTTAGCTTCTACCTCTTTCTTTAAACCATCCATCTTAGCTTCTGTTACTTTTTGTGAGAGTGAATTTTGTTTCACTTGGTCTCGTAATTTTGATATATCATGTTGCATTTCTTCCTCTTCTTCATGAGTCATGCTAGAGCTTTCAGGTTGCTTACTAGGTGTTTCCATTCTCTTTCTTTGGCGCATCAATTAATGATAATTATGCTTCACTATGCCCTTTGAATTCCTTGAAACTAATTTTTCAAACCAAACTTACGCAAAATTTTAAAAAAAAAGAACTACACACCTTTTTTTTCACTTTGTAGGATCTCAATATTGTATCTAATGTATCTCTAGAATTTTGGATCTCCAAGGTCTGAAATTGAAAATTGTGGTAGCCCTCTGAACCCTCTTTCGAATGCCACCATTCTGATCAAAATTGGATTCTCCAAGAAATCGTTATGCCTGATCTCGAGGGATGACTTGATTATACACGTTTTTAGTAGAGTGAACTTGTACGAAGTGCCACGTGTCACTGTTTCAACCTTTGGACCTGAAAACAATGCACAAAAAACTAAAGTTCGTCATATTTCTATAACTTCTTATGAAATTTTAATCTGGTACTCAGAGAGAAATTTATGATTATTTTCCCAAGGTCACTTGTTTGGGATGTAATTCAGGAGCCTTTAAACACCCTAACTTCCATGGATGATATCTCCAAAACTAGTGAGACAAGACCTGAAATTTGCACCCGAGGAACATTGAGATTTCGGCTCAAATGGGTTTTTTTTTTAGCATTTGAAACATCGCAAAAACAAATTTATAGTGAAAATTCCACGATGGCCTGTT
Source organism: Pinus taeda (assembly GCA_000404065.3). Taxonomy (NCBI): domain Eukaryota; kingdom Viridiplantae; phylum Streptophyta; class Pinopsida; order Pinales; family Pinaceae; genus Pinus; species Pinus taeda. The sequence goes on from APFE030837043.1 coordinate 4,382, forward strand.
TTGGAGCAACGAACCCCTAGAATCCAAACCTCTGATACCAAATGTTATGAAACCAGCTCACAAAAAGATACAAAAGATAGATCAATGACTTAGAAATCAGCCTCTTCGAGGGGAAACCTCCTTTACATTACACAAGCGAACAATTTTTGGATGATACAAATGAAAAAACCTCCTTTTTATATATAGGAGTCTAAGGGGTCACAATATAATCGAAGGCGACATAAAAATAATAATATAAGGGCACAAAAATAACACTAGTGGGCTTCTATGGGGCACAATAATCGAAGGGATTCCTATTATCTTTATGTGCTCCTTCTCTTTCTCTATTTGTAGTTTTTCTCTTTACCATAGGTTCTTATTTATTAGAAAATAACTTAGAAAGGAGTTAGCACTACCCTCCCTCATTAATTTCCCTCACCTCATCCCTAGTGATGAGTAGAGTCGATAATATGTATATAATATGTATACAATATGTATACAATATGTATACAGGGGTATCATGGTATTAGTGAGAGAAAAAGAAGTTTGTTTCATTCATCTAGAAAAAGAAGACTCAAATAAACAATTTTTTTGGTTTAAAATATCAAAAAATCGAAGTCACATTAGAATTGCAGCATGCTATTTTGCGTCGCAAGTTTCAAAAATATAAAAAAGTAGAGGGTTTGACCACAAATATCCTTTTGCAGCCCTAAAAGAAGATACTGCAACATAGTCTCAGCTAGGTGAAGTCCTTATAGTGGGTGATTTCAATGCTAGGACTGCAAGTGAGAAAGCTAGCATTATTTGTTGTAAATAAGACCGCAACCCTATCTGGCTTACAAAAGAGTGGGAAAGAATTTCAGAGGAAAAACGTTGCAATCTCTTTGGTGAAAAATTGATTACTCTATCTGGGCCTTTCGATTTAGTCGTTTGTAATGGTTTGACTAGATGGAAAAAGTCTGATAATTTCACTTGCAATACTTAAAATGGAGCAAGTGTAGTAGATTATGTAATATACTCTCATAGTTTGTGTGATAAAATGGAAGAAGTTTTGATTGGAGATCAAATTTGGGACTTAAAATCACATCACAAGTCAATTTATTTAAGTTTCTCTTGGACCAGAAAGAAGCATTTAGGGTCAAAAAGTTAGTGTGTTCAACAAAATATCCCAAAGGGCAGAATTCTATTGACTTCAAAAAATTGTAATACCTTCAAAATAATGCTAGAGAGGCTCTTTGAGAAGGAGAAAATCTCATTTCACGGCCTTCATAGTCATGAATTAACACATTTGGTTCAAAATGCACTTGCAGAGTGCAAAAGAGCGACAATTAAGAAGACTTAAACATATTGCTTTCCGGTTAATGCTTGGTTTGACAAGGAATGAAAAAGGAAAGGAGAATGTGGAAAGAGTCAAATAAGGATAACATAAATCTCAAAGGTTACAAGCATATATTAAGAAAGAAAAAGGTTGATTTCATGGTTTCGAGGAGAGAAGAACTAATCTTCCTTGGGAAAAATAACCCCAAATTATTTTGGAAGGAGCTCCAATCGAGAAAGGTGCAAACTGAAAACAACATTACAACTTCTAAATGGTTCGACTATGCAAGACAACTTTATGAGCAAGATCCCAAGGTTGGCCCTCCTCCCTTGGTCAACACTGATAAAAAACTCTTCATGGTGTAAGAGGTAGAGATGGGTATCAAGAAGTTGGGTGTTGGAAAAGAAAAAGACTTAGCTGAAATCCAAGCAGAGTATCTAAAGTGGGGCTTAAAATTATTGCACCTCACATTACAAAAAATTTCAACAATATCATAGAACAGGGATTCCCCACAGATTGGACAAATAGTTTGGCAATACCTCTTTTCAAGAGTGGTGACATCAATAATCCCTCCAATTATAGGACCATAATGATAAACTCCTTGTTTGCAAATTTATTTGAAAGCACACGGTTCCTAGGGATAAGATTTGGCACAAAATGGAGGAACTTGGGTTCCAAGGCATTTGAGAGACGCTGTGCATAAGTTGTATGAAGAGGTGACAGTCAAAATTAGAACTTCAATAGACATTTATGAAATTTTTAGAAGTGATATCGGGGTCAAGCAAGGTTGCCCATTGTCTCCTACACTTTTTGGTTTCTATATCGACAAGATTGAAGAGTGGCTAAATTCGCAAGTGGGTGATGGTATCCATTTTGGCAAGTTCATTATCAGCTTTATTTTGTATGCAGATGACCTTATTCTGATTGGTAAATCTACTCTTGGTTTGCAAGAGCACTTATTTTCCCTTGAGAAATTCTATAGAAGGGTGGGGATGCAAGTCAATATTATCAAAACAAAAGTAGTGGTTTTCTCTAACAAAAGAAAGCATAACCAACATAAGTTCTACTTCCTAGGCAACATTCTGAAAGAAGTTACAGATTACAAATACCTCAGGATTGACTTCAACAAAAATCTAAGCTAGGATGGTTATAGAAATAAATGAAATATTGGGGGGTTGGAAAGAATTTTATGCTTTTCAAAACAGGTGTAGAGAGGTAGAGTTATGGGACTCAACAACCACTCTAACTCTTTTTGGGATTCTAGTGATTCTGATGATTCTCCAGGATTCTCCAGGGTTGTGACTTGTGGGCCAGCAATATATCCGAGATGCAGTGGAAACAGATTGAGAAAATCCAGAAGTGTTTGGTTACAAACAAGTTCAAAATTAAAAGTGCATTTCCTTATGATATTTGTTGGAAATATTGTCATTGATGGAAAAGGAGCATTGAAGGAATGCAAGGAGCAACAACAATGCAAGGAGCAGAAAGAAGCAACAAGGCAAGGAGCAACAACAATGCAAGGAGTAGCAAGAAGTAGCAAGGCAAGGAGCAGCAACAATACAAGGAGCAATAAGCAGAGAAAGAAGGCAAAGGAGCAGAAGAAGGAAGAGGAGTTGTGATACATTGAAATGTTTTGATAATGTTGTAGAGATTGCTATATTGAAGAATTTGTTGTGATGTAAAATTGTTGATTGATTTGAATTGTTGTGATGCAAAGGCAAGACTCCAAGGCAAAGGAAAAGATGTCCCAATGCATTAATGATAAATATTTTTATTTGATATTTCCATTAGGTTTATGTATTTAATCATTACTTGTGGATGAAACTAATATTAGAGGGATATTTATTTTTGTGCTCTAATATTCAAGATATGAAGAGTTTGGAAAGAAATGAGTGGAAGGCAAAGAGTCAATCCTATTCACTTCATATTCCTATGTGGGATACAAACATCCAACAATCTATCTTTATAAAATATGTGATTTTGGAAGGCATTGAGAGGGTAGAGGATGGGAGAATATGAGGGAGTTAATTGAGCTATTATGTAATAGTTACCTAACATTTATGAAGTTGATGTGAAGCAAATTTGAACGGAAGAAGATGCAAAAATGAAGATGGAGATATACAAAAATTATGACTAGGTAAACCAGCACATTGTTAATTCTCTTTTGCATCAGGAGATGGTAGTCTCCTTTCAAGTAGTGGTTTGATAAACATCAGTTTGGAGCCTCCTGTGGGTTGTAGCCTATAGAAAACATATGGGAATTAGAGCTTCCTTGCAGCTTGCAGAAAATTGAGGTAGCAGACTCCTATAGGTTGGAGCCTAAAAATCAAATGTAATAAGGAGTAGGACCTTGCCTTTACATCACAACAATAATAAAATCATGGTTTTCTCCCTTTATGGATTTCCACATATATCTGAGTCAATATGTGATGTTATTATGTGTTCATGTGATGTTCTAGTTTGCTTATTACTTGTTATTCACATATTCAATATTGGTCATTATTTGGTAAGTTTCTCATGTAATGTTTCAATTAATGAGTTTAATAAGAAGAATTTTAATGCCCATAAGCATAACAACTAATCATGGACTGTGAAAGTGTGTCTATGCTTAGTACATCAAACTTTCATGAATGGAGACATAAGGCTAAAACTAAATTGATAGCTTATGGACCTAGTGTATGGAAGCTTGTATGTGATGGTTACTGCAAAGACTCTCCCTCTTTGCAAGAACACCAGTGGACATAAAGTTGTTGAATGCAAAAAGTATGTAAAGAAAAATATAAATGAATCAAGAAAATGCACATCATTTGTTCCTTTGCTGGGCCATATAAGGTGCTATTTATGTAGCAATTTAGGACACAAAGCCAAAGACTGCAAGCTGCACTATGCCTTAAAGAACTCTAGACAAAATATGGACACTGCAAGGAATCCAAACAGTGAGACAAAAGAAAATGTAGGCACAAGGAGGAAACTAACTAAGGTATGGAAAAGGAAGAATAAATAACAAATAGTGACCTAGCTTAGTCTCAGGGGGAGCTACTCTAGAAAGCAAGGCAGTCATTCATTCAATATTAGAGGACCAAAATCAGCCCAGGGGGAGAGTGGCAACATCATGAGGAAAAAGTTGTTGCATTATGAATTTTGTAGTAGCCTTGGTTGGAAAATTGGCATTAAAGAGCAAGTTTTGTTTGCAGATTCTCTTCTATTTCAAAGGCCCCAGAAAGCATCACCAAAAATGTCTTAATAGAGATAAGCAATTTAAGAAGATAAATTGTGTATCTAACTTTCACCCTTAGAAATTTAGCCAAACTTGCAATACCTGCACAATATTTCAATTTCAAAGAAATGAGTGTAATATATTTAATGCAACACAGAGATATGAATATTCAGTAGTGAATACAATTTACAATTCAAAGAAGGAATGGCAAACAACTGCAATGGGAATTTGATCATGAATCGAATTATATTTGCTCTCAATTCTCCATAATGAACGCATCTTCTACATAGTAACTGTGCTAAAAATGGCAGCAACAAAGATTTCTCTTGGATACCATGTGCCTCTCATGGCAAGGATGATAGTGTCTTCAAAGGGACACATCAGTCAAAGTGTGCGCAAAAAGACTCTGCACTCCATCCAACAAAATTTTTGGAAATAGTGGCAGACCACTTCGAGATAAGGGAGGATCTTTTTAATGCGTACTAACACTAGAAAATTCAACGGGCAGCTACTGATATAATAGATATAATGCAGAAACTAAACAATCCTTATTACAGTGGATACACGGATACTTCTTCACCACCATTTCCAACATCCAAGACATTCAGCACTGAAAACATCACGTTTATGAGCATCCTAGCTTCTTTTCCCACTGCCCCTGGTGGTGACATCCTCTCCCGCAACCTCCATATTGCCGAGCGTAGATTTCATCGCATAGGTGAAGGTTTGGACTTCGTAGCTTTTGAACGAATGGTCAAGGGTTTAATATTAGGAGCCGTGCTTTCTCGTGCTCAATTTTGTTAAAATCGAAGTGCTATCATCATGAGTGTCGATTATTATAACATTTTGAATGTGGGGAAGAATGCCAGCGACGATTATTTGAAGAAGGCTCATAGAAAATTGGCCATGAAATGGAACCCTAACAAAACCCCAACAAGAAGAAGGAAGCCGAAGCAAAATTCAAACAAATATCAGAAGGTTATGATGTGTTGAGTGATCAACAGAAACGCGTGATTTATGATCAACATGGTGAAGTGGGTTTGAAAGGGAAGGTTCCGCCGCCAAGTGCAGGAGGTTCTTTAACATTTTCAAAAGGATCAGGACCATTCAATTTTAATCCAAGGAATGCAGAGAACATATTTACAGAGTTTTTCAGTTCCAACCACCCCTTTTCGATGGGTAGGGGTTTCGGGTTAGGCGGGGGTACATCCAGATCATCACGATTTTCGGATACATGTTCTGTGGGTTTGGGCCAACAGAAAGTGTTTCCAGGTCCTCCTATAACGAGAGATCTCAGTCCCGACCTCGGAAGGCCCCGACCGTTGAAACTAAATTACCTTGCACACTCGAAGAGCTTTACAACGGTTCTACCAAGAAGATGAAATTTTCTAGAAATATTGTCGATGTCAGTGGTAAAGCTACGTCTGTTGAGGAACATTTCATATCTCCTGCGGTATCCGTCTGACAGTCTATCGCTTGAAGCGTTATAATGGAACCATCAATCTGGAGCATTCAAAATTGTGTTATGAACATCATTTATTGTCTGACCTCGACCTGGAGCGTTTAAATCTATGGACAACGTGTATTCTGCAGTATGGAATCATGTTTCTGAAGATCTGTAGTGTGGAGTCTTAATCTCGAAGACTGGTAATTTGAAACTTCCAGGTATCCATTATACCTTTGATATGTTAAAAATCGACAAAGATCGAGTAAACTATATACTGATCCTATAGTAGCAGGATTAAGAAGACTGTTATTGATAAAAATATAGTGTGTCTCCCCCATATTAGTTGTGAGACTCCGTCATAACAAATGTTTTGCCTGAAACATATCATGACAGATAGTTTTCCGTCCATTAAAAAGGGTTTTCATCTTGAAAAGATAAACATATATGTTTTGCCTGAAACATATCATGACAGATAGTTTTCGTCCCTGAAAAAGGGTTTTCATCTTGAAAAAATGTGGATCATATGAGAAAAATAGACACCCGAACTTTCTTTCTTCCTGGGAAACATGAGCCCTTTATCAGACTTGAACCTATGACTTACGCCCTTACTCTACCGATGACTTAGGCCCTTACTCTACCCCTGAGTTAAAAGGTCCCCCTAAGGGTCCAACACCGCGGCCTCTTACGCATTTTTCTCCATCGACGCATTTCTAATGGGTATTAGAAATATTTGGTGAATTTAATTTTCGTTTTCGTGGAGGTAGAAGCAGAGAGTTACGACTTTCGCAAAACTAAGTTCGCGCACCCCGAAGTAGATTTCCGGAGCTTCTGGGAATAGAGAGTTTATCAGAAAATATTGATATACGCGGATTAGATGATCGATGGCGTGGAGACAACGTTCACCGTCTCGGATGGAACGAAGAGAGCGAGGACTATCTCACAACATTGACATTCCCTCGCAACATAATTGTTCTTCGATGGATACAAAATTTTCGCCAACCCAGCGAACAATTAAATTTTTCCACTGAAACCCAAATTATATGGAATTCCAGATTCTCATGGCGTGAGATTAAACAATCTCTAGAAGAATATACGTATAACTTCGATTTCACACATGAAATTATCAATGTTACCTCTGGAGAACAAAGCTTAAGTAGAAGTCTTTCCGAGGAGGAAATAGTGAATAATATTAGTGCAGCAGTGGATGGGTTGCCAACCATTATTATTAGCAGCAGCAACGAAGAAAGTGAAAAGGGTGATGGAGTGATATGCCCAATTTGTCAAGATCCATTTTCCACTACACTCCCTGCAAAACAGTTGTTGTGCAAACATCTTTATCATTCCAGGTGCATTCTTGAATGGTTTCGTCTGCAAAATTCATGTCCAATATGCAGACGTCAGCCTGAGTTGCATAACATTAATCCCCTTGCTTAAACACTATTTTTTTGTTGGTTAATTTTCGTCTCCTTTCAAGATTGCCTTGAATGAACTTTGAGTATGAGAAGCATGTAGGAGTATATTTTATTTATTAATTGAATTTTTTTATTAATTTTAATCTAGATGTTTAAAGACGCTGGTTTGATTTACCACAGGGTGGTGAATCAGCAAAGTTAAACCATATTTCGCATCTGTAACCCAAATGTTATGGATTATATATAATAATTTAACTATTTTAGTTAAATTAAGGGAAGATAAAATTAATAATTTAGTGAAGATTAATATAATAAATTGTATAATTTATTTAAAATTTAACCATGATAAAATGTTGTGATAAGAAGTTATGAATTTTGATCTATGGATTTGGTTAATCGCCATAAAATTGATGAAATCTTTAATTCGAATCTCAAGGTTGAAGTTCCAAGAACATTGTGACATATATATTATTCGGAAAAAAGAAGTAATTATAGTTAAAACATTTTGTAATTTTATTATTCTACATTTTAGCCTTTTTCCATGTCTATTTTTTGGTCATTTTTGTGGGAAATTCTGTAAAAGTATTTTTGGAAATTTTGTACAAGTATCTTTTGGTCATTTTTTGGGAAATTCTGTAATATGAGCAAGATGTGTAATCCATAATTTAATATGAGGAAGATGTGTAATTCATTCGTTACTCAACTTCAAGTTGACATGTCTCCCTTTTAATATAAAAAATAAAATATTTTATGTATAGAAAATTGTTTTAATGTAATAAAACAAAAATGAATATACACATTTGGTTAGTTTTAAGTACAAGCATTATAAAACATTTGTAGGGCCACTCCTTAAGTTTATTGTTTGCACCGAGAGACTCTACACCGGAGTGTATGAGGGAGATGTTGATACATAACAACTCAATATATGAGGGAGATGTTGTCACATAACTTAAGGTAAGGTTACATTATAAAATATTGAAAAACTATGATGGAGATGTTGTCCCATAAAGTAAGGTTAATTAAAAAATAGGTTACATTAAAAAATATTGAAAAACTATGATGGAGATGTTGTCCCATAAAGTAAAGTTAATTTAAAAATATTAAAAAATATGAAGGAGATGGTGTCACTTAACTTAAAGTTACACTAAAAAAATATTAAAAAAATATGTGTTGACTAATATATGAAATTCCAAAGAAATCACAAGGAAACCACTAGTATTTTAATGAGTCAAAAAAACTACATAAACTATAAAATAAAATTAGTAGGAGTGAGGGGAAATATTGAGTAGAATGTAATATTTCCAATACCATGGGCCAATACCATGGCTTATTAATAACACATGCCAAAAAAAACTTATTTCAAAATAAAAATATTTTATTTTAATTTAGTTTTATAACATTTTTTAATTAAATCTAAGAGAAAAAAGTTATATTTAAACCCTCCATCCTCAAGACTACTAACAATATTTTCATAGAGATTAAATGAAGTTTTTAATAAATTAAAAAATGAGAATACTTATATATATATATGTGTGAAATTTATAAGGAACAATTATAGATGCATCTTAACCGAGGATCCAAGCGAAGTGAGAAAGCAAACTGATTAACAATGGTAGAGGAAAGATAGTGAGTGATTCTTTTAATCTTTTTATTATTGTATTTTCTTTAACATGATTGATCCAAAATATAGGTTTAATATTTTACAACCAATTATGTTTTTTATTAATTTAAATACTTTCTTAAATACAATACAGTGGGATCATATTTAAGAAAAAGAGTGAGATGGAACGGGAATAGAGTGTGGGAGAGAGACATAGAGGTGAGAGACACAGTGAAAGAGAGAAAGGAAGAGAGAGAGGAGGGGGAGAGAGGGAGGGAGAGAGATGGATTTGGAGGGGAAAAGAGAGGGTGTGACAAGGGAGAGAGGAGATGAGGGAAGAGAGAGAAAAGAGATGATAAAGATAGGGAAAGAAGGGGAAGAGAGAGACAGGGAGACACATATATGGAGGGGGAGAGAGGGTGAGAGAGAGAAGGAGAGAGGGAGGGAGATGGTGACAGAGTTGGAGGGTGGAGAGAGTGTGTGTGTATGATGGGGGTAGAGACAGAGGGAGGTGGCAGAGAAGGGGAGAGAAAGGAAGGAAAAAGAGAGAGGACTTGAGAGAGAGGGGAGTGTTGGGTCTAAAATGCATATGCAAATTAGAGCTTAATTTAATGTCAACCCGGGAAGGTAAACTTAGAAGTGCTTATCTAAAATATATAGATCTAGAAAGATTCCTAATTTGTCCAAGATCTTAAAGTCCCCTTACAGGAACATATTCATTAAGATCTCTTTCAATAACTAATCAAACCTAGATCTAACAATTGTTTGAGATCTATGATTCTCTTACAAGAACATATTCTACAAGATCTCTTCCAACATTAGAACATCTAATAAAAAATTAAAAGCTGAAATGAAATAAACCTAGATCTAATGAGATCTTACGGTTCTCTTACAAGAACACTTTCAAATAAGATTCTTCCAATATTAGAACATTTAACAAAACTTGAAAGCTGAAATCAAACAAAAACATAAAATAAATTATACCTAAAATAAGCAAATAAGCATGCAAGTGAGGCCATGGGGGCATTCCATAACTCCACAAGCACACCACTTCAATGGAGACTCAAATGTAGAAGCAAAATTGAAGTATGATCCTTTATTTCAAAATTTCCATTACAAACCAACTCTAAGATTACAAATGGAACTCTAAGATTACAAAATCAAGATTCTCAGATTACAAAAACTTTCAGATTCCAAATGAAGGAGATTGTACTCCTATTTATACAATGGGATGAGTAACAAACTCATAATGATCATCCACTAATCTCTCTTTAGTTCCATAGATCTCTCAACCATCTAGACACATAACCCATTTTTGTCCTTGATTTTCTCCATGAGGTTTATCTCTTCAAATTCGAATTTGATCATTCAAGGCCACATAAAGGTGTCCTGGAAGCTTCCTTGGCACCTACGCATGTCACAAAAACAACCCACTTTCCATATATAAAGTAAAATATATTATTTTCTAATAGTTAATCAAGAATTTCTCTTAAAAATGCTTAAAAAAAATAATATTTGGAAAATATAAATGAGACCCATTAATGGTGAATAATAGGGAAAATGAAGTAATTTGGTGGTGAATAATGGGTGATATAATGGAAGCATAGGTGAAAGATGTATGGTAATGAGTGACATTTGTATGACATTTTGAAGTCCAAACAGGGAGAGAGATGGAGTTGGAAGGGGAAGAAATACATAGAGAGAGAAAGGTGGAGAGGGAGCGGCAAGTGAGAGAGAGAGAGAGAGAGAGAGAGAGATGGGGAAGAAATAGAGAGAGAGAGAGGAAAAGGAAGAGGGAGAGATAGATAGATATGCAGAGAGAGAGAGACATCATGGCATATGTTTAGGGGGTTGAGATAGAAAGACAAATAAGGAGAGATGGAGGGAGGTATAAATATGGATGGCAGGGGGAGAGAGGAAAGAAGAGAAAGATAGAGAAAGTTAGGGAGAGGTAGATAGAGTGAGAGGGGGAAGAGACAGAAGGAGAGGAGGAGGGAGATAGACACAGGATGGAAGGTGGAGAGAGAGGGAAGAAGAAAGAGTCTCACAGAGACAAATACAGACATAGAAGTTAGATCAAGCAAATAGATAGGTGGAGTCCACCAATAAATTCATTGAGGCAATTCCCACAAAAAACTATGCATCTGCATAGAAGAGATTGGGCAGAAAAGCTTCCAAAATCTTTATGGACATACCATACCACATGGAGAAATACTACAGGGAATACTCCCTATGAGCTTGTTTATGGGAAGCAAGTCCTATTTCCTATTGAGTTTGAAGTCAAAAATTTCAATACAACTGACAATTGGGTCTTGATCTTTCAGAGGCACAAAAACAAAGGATGGAGCAACTGAATGAACTTGATGAGATAAGACAAAGATGCAATCCAAGATGTATATCCCCCTTTTAATAATAAATAATAAATATAATAATAATATATAATAATAAAAAAAAATAATAAATAAACAAAAATAAATAATAACTAAAATAATAATAAATAATAAATCACTTAATAAAAAAAAGAATCATAAATGATATTTAAAAATATACAAGAAAATAAAATATGTAACAACACAAAGTAAAACTAAAATTAATGTCTTAATGGAAAACAAATTCTTACAAATGAAATTACCTATATTACTTGTACTTGCAGTCTGCGAAGTGAACACAAGATTTTGGGAACGACTCTCCTCCCAACCGTAGGCTCAATTGTGCAAGATTCTGCTACAACTGGCTACCCCCGACCCCTCAATCAACAACTAATGCCAGTGCTCCTAAGTCTTAGTATACCATTCTCCCAAGAGAATGAAAGATAGAATATCGGAATGATGGAATGCAAGAATGCCTCTCATCTTCCTCACCATCTATTAAATAGAACAACATTGGATGGGGAACCACATGCACACACTCCATGTGTCTACATGCAACTTGAATTTAGGCTTCTTGATTTATTTCTTTACTTTTCTTTTGATTTTTAGCTTTATTGATTCTTTTTATTGCTTTCTTTGTTTTATTACTATTTATTCTTATTTAGAGCTTTAGTGTAGTTATTACTATTTTTATTAGTTTTATTTATTTTCTTGTATATTTTTAAATATCATTTATGATTATTATTTTTTATTATTT
>APFE030837050.1:0-10568 GCA_000404065.3 Pinus taeda
GTGCACGTGGGAATCTTCATGAATGGTTCATGGTATTAGCCCGACAGTTTTTGATCAAATGGTTTTTGTCCATGGTATTGCATCCAAAAGTGTTGATCCCAAGTATTGGGTTCGTGGTATTGTGTTATTATGGTTTTGGACCATGGTATTGAGAAGGGCTTGCCTATAAAAAGGAAAGGAGATCTCTTGGCCACATACTTGTAAAAAAATTTGAATATCTAAAGATCTAAAATTTTGGGTGAATGGTTTTAAAAGCTAGATCTAAATCAAGGAGAAAACGTAAAGTAAATCTATTGATAAGTTGTGATCTCTCGGGTGCATGAATAGATCTGTGGATCTGACTGACTGTGGCACATTGGAGTACTGAAAATTTGGCCCTAATCAAAAGTCCGCAGGCGATCCGAAGGCGCAGTGCGGGGGCACGCAGTGCAGTGAAAGGCTCAGTGCGGGAGTACACTGCACAGTCAAAGGCAAATTGCGGGGTACGCAGTGCAGGAGAAGGCACAGTGCGGGGCACACCCAGCACAGAAAAGGGCGAAGTGCGAGGTACGCAGGCAAGAAGAAGGCACACTGCGGGTGTACATAGTAAGTCAGAAGTAAAGGTGCGGATCTGAAGAAAAGTACGCAGAGCAGAAGAACAACCAGTGCAGATCTGCGCAGTTCAGTCTCAGAAGAGCTGCGAATATACACAGGCCCCTGTTGGTGAAGTTGGGGCCTTATCTTGAAACTATTGTTGATTGTTCTTTATCTATTGCAGCAGAGTTCTGGGTTTATATTTCTGGTATTTCTTTTCTGTCTACAGCATTCTGAAGGTTTGGGTGATTCATTGATTCATTGTATAAGGAGATTGGGTGATTTTCATGTACTTGATGATTATTTGATATTCATGGATCCAATTTTAAAATTTATGAAACGTGGTCCTTAAAAGAAGTAAAAGAGAAAAAGGGGGTTGTAGCTCCCTTCCAGGAGAGACTGGAAAACGAGAGAGAGTTGTAGCTCTCATGCAAGGTTGCAGGCCTGCGTACTTGTAAAGAGACATGCACCAATACCAAATATCGTAAAACGAAGTTTCTAATGAAAGAAGATAGAGACACTATTGAGCCAGGTGGTTTCACCCATTGGGTTTCCACCTTATATCTGTTGTCAGTTTGGTGTGACTATCTGTTTTTCTTGTTTCATGCTCAATATTATATACAAGTTAATGATCAATAAATTAAGGAAGGCATATTGAAAAGAATTTAATAATACTGATTCACCCCCCCTCTCAGTATTATTTCCAACAGACCACTTTATTATGCCCTTTATATTTTCAATATCCATAGTAACACCTTCCTTCGAGATTGCATTCCCCAAGTATTTAACATGTGACTTAAAGAATTCACATTTGTTGAGTTTGGCATACATTTTTGTGTTCACTTAGCAACTGCAACACTTCTTTCAAGTTCTCTTCATGCTCTTCTATAGTTTTTTACCAAACCAAGGTATCATCCGCAAACACTAACACAATGATTTTCAAGTATTGGCTAAGGATATTGTTGATTAGGAACATAAAAGTGGTTGTGGAATTTTTGAGTCCAAATGGTACCACCACAAACTCATACTGCATGTATCGTGTCCTAAACATTGTCTTATGAATGTCTTCATATTTAATTCTAACCTCATGGTAACCATATATTAAATATATTTTGGAAAATAATATTGATCCTCTTGTTCAAATAAATCATCAATTCTTGGAAGTGGGTATTTTTTCTTCACTATATATTTGTTCAATTGTCAGTAATCAATGCATAGTTGTAGTTTACCATCCTTCTTTTTCACAAATAGCAATGGGGCTCCCTAGGGTGACACACTATGTCAGATATGCCATTTTTTCATCATCTCTTTTAGTTGTAGCTTTAATTCTACCATCTTTGGAGTGTTCATGCAATATGGGGTCTTAGAAATTGGCATTCAATCATGAATCAACTCAATGGAGAAGTCAATGTCTCTTGTGGGAATCAATCCCAATATTTCTTCTAGAAATACATTGTTGTATTATTTTAAGATATAATAATCATTGAGTCTAGGTTTTTTTCCCTCTGTTACACTAGTTACTTTGATCATGAATATGGCACATCCATTCCAAATGCATTTCTTCACTTGCAACACTGAAATTTGTCTGATTGAGATATGATTTCTCTTCCCTTGTAATATATTTCCTTCCCATTCATCACTGAGACACTCTAGTGATTTATTATAGCAGTCCAATTTGGTTCTATGGTTTGCCAAATAGTCCATAATTCCAACTAAAATGTCATTTGAACCCAATGGAAATATATTGGGTTCATTGTTGTGGGAATGTCCTCCAATTCTAATTTTCATGATTCACTAACTTTGTCACTTTCTTCTTGGCTCTTGTGGGTAGCTAGACCAACCAAGACTTGGCATGTGCTTTCTTTGTAAGGCACAAGATTATAATAAAATATGGACTAATATAATTGAAATTAGAGCTTGGATGAATTAAAAATGAAATCGTTTGGTCAATGACCATACCTTCCATTTTGGTAACTGATGCTTGATAATTTACTTGCTGGTTATCCAACACTACATAAATTTGAGGAAAATTATAAGCCACATCATTAATCATTGTTTCCTCTTGCACATTGTATAATTTGTTATCATTTTGTTGGTATTTGTGAGGATAATCCCTTTTTAGGTGGTTCCCTCCACATTTCCAACACTAGAATGGTCCTCTCTTGAGCCCCTTGACCTCTTCTCTCATTGGTTTACAAGGTAGATCTCTATTGGTAGCATAAAAAGTTTGTTGGAATTCACTTTTTGCAAGTGTGATAAACATATTGTTTTCCCCCATCTACCTATGCCCATAGGATTTTGATCCTTTTACTTTAAAACTAGTTTTGTCCTTCTTATTCCAATCTATCTGGAAATCAACCTTATTCTTAGATTGATTCAAGAAGTACTTGGTTTTATGGATAGTACCCTCTAATGTTCTTGGCTCATCAAACTCAATCCTGTCATAGTAATATTTTGATAACCATTGAGGTAGCTTTGAATCTTCACTTTATCATCTTTGATGTATGGTACATATCACAAAATTTCTTAGTATATATTGGTTTATTCTGATGAGTCCCATCAATAGGTATATCTTGAAGATCATTATGTCACCCTCTAGCCTTAAAACTATCATTTTCTTACATTAATTCACATTTTTGGTTATAATATGCTTATTAAGAAGAGTAAAATGTGTTTTTCATAGTATGTGGCATAATGTGGTTTAATTGTATGAAAAAGAAGCAATTTTGAGGAATTTACTATGCAGGGGATTGATGGAGACAATCAGGAGAGATATAGGGGGTTTGTCCACCTCCTTAAGTCCCTAACTTGGCTTGGGATCACAACATCCTTTCTCGCCAGTTCAAATTCATTGACATCCGAGTAACTCATAGTACAAGTGAAGATCAATAGGGACCAGATCCACCATTTTCGAGAACAAGGAGGGAATCATTCCTATTTTCAAGGGAGTTTCTATCAACTAACCTTTTGTATAAATAAACAAGATGAAAGGCTCATTAGATTTCGAATTTTTGATTCAGCAACGTGTATCTATTGAGCTTAGAGCTTGACATTGTTATTTTTACTTTCATGTGATGTATGAGACTTTTACTTTCTGATAATGAGAAGTTGGTTATTAAGCTGCATCTGAGCTAGTTTTAAAGGGCAGAGACCCTTGAGTTTGGGCCCAACCCATAGGCTTTGGTCTCTCTTTTGTACTTTTGTTGTGTTCTTAGTTGCAAGCATTTCTTAGCTTTCTTTCATTACAATAGAGGTTAAGCTATAAAAACTTGTGATTGCAAACTTCTACATCACCTCTCTTGTGGGAGAATGGTTGGAAGGATTCAAAATCTCAGCCCAAAAGCATTGTGTTTATGATTTATTAGAAATAGATAGATGTCATTTATCTTTCTTCATATTTACTTTGTGTGACTTAAGAGTCAGTTTAGTGATTAGAGTAGTGTTATGACATGAAATAGATGTTATTTAAATTCAACTAACCTTTTCCATCATAGTTTATATCATTGTGTTAATGATCAATGAATGTATGTATGTGGCTAGTTTTAGGGTTGTGTTGATCTACAAGGGAGGGTTCCTCTTTCACCTCCATTTTGGACTTCTCCATCTTCTCTTTCAATCCCTCAATTCTTCCCCCAAAACTTTGTTGCCATAACCACTTTGCCACTTTGTTTCCTGTTGCAGGACATATCTCTAAGAGGTCCTATGCTTGGCTAGGAGGCTTCCACAACCTTCCTTCACTCTTTCCAAACTTCATCTACCTCTTCATTCCTTCAAGATGTCACTTCTACCCTAAAAAGGCTCTCGAACCCCCTCCTATAGCATTATACGTCCTCTTGTAGCAATACAGGACCTCTTGTAGCGGGTATGTAGCACCACTTTTCTTCACCTGCTTTTCTCTCGACTTCAACCTTACCTCATTCAAGATGAATAATGACTCAAAGTTGTGATTTGATGGTCAAAATAAGTTTCTAGACCACTCCAACCATTCCTTTTCCTCACTGCAAAACAGAGAAGAGTTAATGTTTTTCAATCACAAGCATGATGCAAGTTAGATTTCTGACTTTCAAGCAAGTGTGAAATAGATAGATGATACATGAAATTATGTTGATCATTTTATGAATTATGAAAGATAGAGTATATTTTATTCTACAACTAGATTATCCCTTTTCCTTTCATGAAATGATTAATTAACATCTGCAAGCTGAACAAATGACAATTTCACTTTCATAGCTAGAGATTGTTTTCAATTGTGCTTTCATCAGTCAGATTTCACTCTATTTCAGTAGGGGAATCGTATATGAAAACCTTGATCTAATGTCATGCCTGAGGGTGGCATGAGTAGAATCTAACCTATTGTGCTTACAACATTGTCACCTATAATTTTGTAAGAATCCTGGGTTGACAATTTGAGTTGAGGAGCCCTTGGGAGTTGCAACATTCTTGGTGCAAATACCAGGGCTCAACACTTTTTGGTGTCGTTTCCAGGGAAGTGTCTAAGTAGATGTTTCTTCTTCTTAAGCATTTTTGTTTGTTTATTTTTCATTTAGTTTTGAAAAAGTGACAAAAAATAAAAATGTTTCATGCCTCATAAGAGTAGGGATAACCAAGGAAAATACTTACCAAAAAACCTCGCACCCTCAAGTAGTCAACCTTCACTCTTCTTCGATGATTGTGAACTTCCCTTTCTGATTGTAGGGGAGTTAGAAGACCCTTTAAGTGATCAACCCAATTTTTTTGAAGAATCTATTGGGGAAGAAGAAGAATCCACTCCACCTACCCAAACTATGTCTAAAAATAGGAACAATGAGGTTTCCCCCATTATAGAAACCAATGGAGAGGATAGAATGAAGAATATAAGCCCTAATTCCCTTCCACACTTGCATGATTTAACCTCTGAGGATCCTGAAACCTTTATGTTTGAATTTTCTATTATTTGTAGGTTGTATGACTATGCCTCTAATGAGAATAAGCTAAAGTTTTTCCCCTCTACCCTTAAAGATGCAACTTTGCAGTGGTTTATGGGTCTTCCTGGGGGTAGCATCACTACCTGGGCACAAATGCAACAAGCATTCAATAGAAAGTACATGGACTATTATAGGTCCAAATAAACTAAAGAACAAATATTTAAGATAACTCTTGGACATGATGAATCCCTAGAGGACCATGAAGAGATATTTCAACTCAATTATAGGAGGGCCAACTGTACCCTTGATCCTGAGTCACTCAAGCTAGTTCTTCTTTGAGGGATCAGGGAGGATATGTTGGAAACCCTTAACATGTTGTTTGGAGGAGATATATATCAATTACCCTATGTTGACATAAAAACTATATTCAAGAATCGCTTTAGGGATAATAGGAAAAAGGGTAGGGCTAGTCAAGATTTGGTCAGTTCCACTCCCTCCACAACATCCATCAAGAATGAGATAGGGAATATGTTGGAGGATTTCAAGAGTGAATTTTTGCATACGTTTGCATTGCAAATGGATATCATGTAGATAAAAAGAAAGTAGGAGGAATCAAAGAAGGAAATAGCTATTTTTTTCCCGAGATGCACTAAAAGACTTCCTTGGAATGAATGCCCATTGAATGTCATAGAAGTATGCCTATTAAGTGAAGAAAATCATGCAACAGAAAAATTCCCCTCTTTTCCATGCCTAAACTTTGTATATGAAGGGGTAGAGGGTGGGTCAAAGAAAATTTTCTTCATTATCAAAGAAGGCCTCAAGGACCTCGGTCATATCCGCAGGGCATGCAAGCTGCACATTACTCTTATTACAATCCAAATTAGAATGCACCTTTCTAGCCTTGGTACCCTTCCACTCATCCATCATGGTCCACACCTCCTTATTGGCCTTATGATCCTCCATATCCTCCTCATCCTGTCAACCATCCTTTTTAGCTATATCCTCCCTAATCTTCTCAATGGGACAACCCATCACAAGGGTGGAGGCCTCAAGCCAACTAGCCTCCTGCTTTACTACCTCCACCCCAACCTAAACCACAACTCACTCATCCTACTCCACCTAAGATACCTTAAATGCCTTCTCAACCCAATCCGAACCCGAACAACAAGTAGTCACAACAGGTCTACAATGGAGAGACATCCTATCCTTCTTATGTTGTGGAAATCCAGGAGATCAACCTTCATTATGGGAGAGTGCTCCCAATAATGATTCACCTTCTCCACCTGAAGAGATTGAAGAAGAGAAGGAAGAGAGTGCTCCTCAAGTCATTCCACCTCCCTTTCTTGAAAGGTTGATCTACCCTAGTCAACACACCCCAAAATAGGTTGAACTTTTGGGGGAATTGAAGAATTTGTGTGCTAAGATACCCCTTCTCCAGGTCATTAAATATGTTTCAATATATAATAAGATTATCAAGGAAAAATGTTTCAAAAATCATGGCAGAAGAAAAATAGACAACCCCACCATCAATGTTGTTGGGAAACTATCTGATCTGATGCTTGGGAGGGTGATATTCCCAAAATACCTAGACCCTAGCAACCTAATAGTGGATGTGCACATCAATGAACTATGGTCCCTAATACCCTTATTGATCTCGGGGTTGCAGTCAATGTGATGACTACAAAAACCATGTTAAAGCTCAATATCCAAGGGGATTTAAGGAAGACCACCATAGTGTTGCATCTTGTAGACAAATCCATAGTAGCTCCTGAGGGATTTGTTGAATATGTTATGGTATCCTTTGAATCCTAGGAGTATCCTACTAATTTCTTGGTTCTCCAACCCAAAACAAAGTTTAATGGTTATCCTCTCATCTTAGGAAGACCTTGGTTGGCCACTTTTGATGCCTATATTAGTTGTAGGGTTGGGAACATGACTATCAAGAATGGACATTTATCCAAACAACTTGTGTTGTATCCTCCTACTCAATATTCTATTGAACATGATTTACCCACATGGTTAAAGGACAAGGATGAGGATGAATTGTATCATACAGCCCCCTACCCAGTATGCACTCTATATACTTTTATAGGATGGGGACAGGTTGATGAAGATGACCTTATTGACCATATCCTTTAGAATCAACCTCCCACTTGCATACGAATTGATGAGTTGATGAAAGAATCTTGGAGTAGTCCTTGGACTGACTTATGCTCTGTTGACTCAAGTCCAGAACATGTTAAGATTGCATGGTTTGGCCCATCCATAAATTTAAATATCAACCCCTCTATCTCGGCCAAATAGGAAGAACAATTGTGCAATGTACTGAGACAACACCTGTCTGATTTTTCTTGGGATTATAAGGAAATGAAGGGTGTGCATCCCACAATTGTACTCATCATATTTACATCAAGGAGGTATACAAGCTTGCGTTCCAACTCCAGATAAAGATGAACACAAATCGTAAGGACATTGTGAAAGAAGAATTATAAAAGCTACTAGATGCAGGGTTCATATACCCCATTTTAGATAGTGAGTGGGTATCACCTCTTGTTTTAGTTTCCAAGAAGAATGGGAAGTGGAGCATATGTGTTAATTACCAGGAGCTTAACAAGGCTAGAAATAAGGACCATTTTCCGTTTCCCTTCATTGACCAAGTCCTAGATGGCCCTGTAGGGAAGAAATTATTCTCCTTCTTCGATGGATTTAGTGGATACAAACAAATCCAGATTAGCCCTGAATACAAAGATAAGACCACATTTACATGTCCTTGGGGTACCTTTTCCTATAGATTTCTTCCATTCAGTTTGTGAAATGACCATGCTACTTTCTAGAGGGAAATTCTAAGTATTTTTGTTGAACTTGTTCATGACTCTATTGAAATATACATGGATGATTTCACTCCTTATGGATGTGACTTCCATGAAGCTCTCTCCAATCTATGCTAAGTCTTGAAGAAATGTATTGAAATGAATATCTCATTGAGCCCTAAGAAATGTGAAATATTGATGAATGAAGGGACTGTTCTTGGCCATTCCATATCCAAGGAAGCGATACGGGTTGACCCAAACAAGATTTCCATGATCAAAAGGGTCCCTAACCCTCAAAAGCAAAGAGATGTTAGGAGTTTCTTTGGATTAGATAGGTATTATATAAGTTTCATCAAAGATTTTAGTAAAATGGCCTCACCTTTGTTACAAATACTGGCCAAGGATTTATTATTTTGTTGGAAAAGCAACTGCCAAGAGGCCCTTAAAGTGTTGAAAGAAAAATTGGCCACTGCACAAATCCTTAGTGCCCCCGACTGGTCATTTCCTTTCCATATCCACACTCATGTATCAAATAAAGATGTGGGGGCATCCTTAGGACAAGTAGAAGATAAATTGCCTTATGCTATCTATTTCATTAGTAAGAACTGTCTAAAGCTAAGTTGAATTACATTGTCACTAAAAAAGAACTCTTAGTTGTAGTACATTCTTTAAAAAAATTCAAGTACTATATCATTGGGTATCAAACTTTTGTTCATACTAATCGTGAAACCATTAAGTATTTAATCAATAATCCTTATGTCAATTCCAAGAATATATTATATGGTTGTTATTGTTACAACAACTTGGTTTAACTATTATTACCAAACTAGGAAAAGAAAATGTGGTCGCATATTTCTTATCGAGACTAACCTTGCCTATACATAATGAGGATATGGTGGATGATCAACTTCCAAATCAACACGTATTTTCCATTTCGGTGCTTTATCCTTGGTTTTCTAACATAGCCAACTACTTGGTTGCTGGGAGGTTCCCTCCTAATCTTTCATCCAAGGAGAAAAGAAAGAATGTAAGGAAAAGTGCTCCTTTCACATGGACTGGGGTCAATATTTTAAGATTGGGACTAGATCAGATCTTCAGGAGATGTGTAAGGTAAGAAGAGGTATTTGACATCCTCTCAGCATGCCATGATGGACCTTGTGGGGGTCATTTTTCTGCTAAGAGGACAACCTTTAAATTTTTGCAGGTTGGTTACTATTGGCTCACTTTACATCAAGATGCAAGGAGATACACCACCATATGTGATCAATGCCAAAGGATGGGAAAGCCCACACCCAGTGCTAAAATGCCCTTACAACCTCAAGTGGCCTTAGAGTCATTTTACAAGTGGGGCATGGATTTCATTGGGCCAATTGATCCACCATCGAGACATAAGAAGTACATCATTGTGTGTATTGATTTCTTGACAAAGTGGGTTGAGACAAAGGTAGTTAAAGAAACAACTGAATAGAAGGTGGTTCATTTTTTTAAGATAAAACATCTTCTACAAGTTTGGGTATCCAAGGGAGGTAGTCACAGATCAAGGAGCTCAACTCACATCAAATCTAATTGAATATCTCATAAGGCAACACCATATCAAGCACAAGACATCCACTACCTATCACCCTCAAGAAAATGGGCAAGTAGAGGTCATAAATAGAACATTGGAAAGAATTTGAACCAAGGTCATTAGGAGCAACATGAAATATTGGGTAGAAATACTTGTGGAAGCTACTTGAGCCTACAACACCACTTTGACTACCGCCACTAGATTCACTCCCTTTGAGTTTATATATGGGAAGAAGGCCCTATTGTCTATTGAATTTGAGTACAATACCTTGAGGGTGGCAGCTTAGTTAGACTTGGATCTCGCTTCAACACATCAGGAAAGGCTACTCCAACTCAATGGTCTAGATTAATTCGTAATGCAATCTCTCCTACACACTGAGGTAATCCAACTACAAAGGAACATTTCGCATGACAATCACATTAGAGAAAGGAATTTACAAGAAGGAAATTGGACCCTGTAGTATGATTCCATATTTAAGAATTTCAAAGGGAAGTTGATGACAAGATGTTTGGGTCCCTATCTAGTAGAGAAGTGCCATGAGAAGGGGTCTATCCAAATCAAAACCATTGATAAGGAATGGATTCCCTTACCTATGGATGTTCATAGGTTCAAAGTGTACATGAAACCTTTTTCCAAGGAAGAATTTTTCAGTTCAATTAGCAGCGAGTTAAATGTGATTAGGAGAATCATAGCCCTTAGTCCACCAAAATTCTA
>APFE030837053.1:0-24715 GCA_000404065.3 Pinus taeda
CAGTACAACACTAGCATGTTGCCTTCAAAAAGGAAGAAATTGCATTGCAATTGAAAAAGATCCAATACAATGCAATTTCATTCAACAAAGAATTAATGCTCTTTAATTTCTTCCAGATGTAATGCAAGAAATTGGGTTGAAGAAAGGGGACTTTAGTGAATCACGTGTGGCAAAAAAGACAAAGGAACCCCAACCACCATTACATGGAATATTTGGAAAGACATACATTGGGAGATTCACAGACATCAAAGATCCATTAGGAGAGGAAAATGAGCAAAAGGAAGCAAAAAATATTGTGAAAAAATACAACGATGAAACTCTAGAGGACGAAGAGTTTGGATTACATGATATTGTTGATTAAATTTAAGTTATGCTTGGAAATTAAGCTCATTTTTTGTAACTATTAAGTAGTTATATTTGTAATGTTTTGACTTTGACATTTTATGAGAAGAATAAACACTCAATTAAGGTTGTTATGCATTCAATATTTGTAATATGTGATTTTCGCATTAATTTTTAAATTAATCATTATTTTTTGAAAAAAAGAAGTGATTATTATTATTTTTTTGACATAAAATTCATAAAAAATAACTATAATTTAACCATTTTTAGTTAAAATTTTCGTACAAAAATTGTGATTTTGACATGTCAATTCTAGCAAAAAATTATCAAAACGTGTAGTTTTTTAGTTATATTTAAGTTAAAAATGGTTATTTTTATGTCCACTGTTAAAAAATATTGTTTTTTAGAAACAATTATTTCATGTGGATTGAAAAATTAATTAACGATGTATAAATATGTAGAATATTGAAAATTCAAAATATCGACCTTGTAATTTAAAAATGCAAAATAATAAAAACCTCACTACAAAAAGATTAAAATTAAAATAAAAACAAGAAAATATGAAGAAAACGACCACTTCAAAAATAATTAAATTTACAAAATAATTATTTACATTTCCTACATTAGATAATAAAAAAAATAAAAAAAAGCCTTTTAGAAAAAGGGCCTGGTGTAGAATTACCACTTTTTAAAATCAACATAAAAAACACTACCATTCTAAAACGCAATGTACATAAAAAATTTATAGTGCCAAAAACTATGCTCTAAAAAACACGTGTGTTCTGCATCACCACTTTTCAAAATCGGGTCACTTTTTTGCTATCTCTACAAAATGGGTAACAGTATGAGTTCCCGGTTCAAAGTTTACATTGTTAATGTTAGAATTTGCACAAAGTAATGAGTTTTTTTAACAATAAGGTTTACGATTTGAATAACAATAATACTATATGGCTACTCATAATAAACATTCTATTGATATCAACACTCTTTTTATATCACATTGCACAAAGTAACGAGTTTTTTTAACAATAAGGTATACGATTTGAATAACGATAATACTATATGGCTACTCATAATAGATATTCTATCGATAGCAACACTCTTTTTATATCATAGTTCACTAGCATATTCATGGTTTCCATTTCGGTTCTTTTGTCTCTTCAAATTTGCGCCTATGCATTTCGACAAAATAGTAGCAATTGCTCTACTATTAATTAAATACATATAATAAATGATATTGTGACTTTGAAAGAAATCTATGTGGAGAAAAAAAATTGAAGAAGAAGAGGGAAAATAATGTGCAAATGTAAACCACCTCGGTAATTTTGTAAACAGAAAATAACATTTGATTTCTAAATAGTTTATCAAAACCTTTATACCTAGCCGCAAAAGTAAATGAATTGGAATCCCGTAAACTGTTATATGAAAAATCCATTTACAATGAAAAGAGAAAAAATGCATCTAGAGATTGACTCAATTCATAATAACATATATAAAACTATGAACATTTGATCATTAGTTAAAAAAAGAAGCAAACATTCCAAGATTTAAAAAAACTTACACTATGTAAAAGCATATCTCCTTATTACTTAATTGTTAACTATTTTTAGATCTATCGGATTCTTGAAGCAATTTCTTTAACTTTTCCTATATGAAATGTTTCATAGGAGAAACTATAATTTATAATTTGACACTTTGAATAAATATATAATTTTCTTTTTTTGTGATTTCTCCTTGCAATTTTGTAGCCAAAACATAGTTCTATTCATTAACATTAACATAGCCACTTAGTCATTCCTTACCTTCATGTGTACTAAAATAAGCTATATTGTTGAATTTTGATGCCTTTGACTATTTCAGGTTATCCAATTCAACTATTAAAGTTTGTCTTGACATTAGACCAAAGTCACACGTGATACGTGGGCCATTCATACTATTCACAATCTATACAACTTTGACATATGCATCTGCCCTTTGATTCTCTATGTTTTGATATTTAGAAATAATGTTCTCAATTCTTCTGATTCTCTGAGACTATGCAACTTTGAATTGATTCATTTGATTAGCATTTGGAAGTTCTTGCTCTCTTTTCATTGCATTAGAAAATAAATCAAGTCTTCGGCTAAAAGAAAATAAGTCAATGTTCATGAAATACATGTCTTCTTTGAGATCATGTTGAATGCACTTGACAAATGACTTAGCTCTTTGTCCCAAGTGCTCTAGATCAAAATTTGCTTTATGAAAATTGATAGATTTAGCAAATCTATACGATGTGCTGCAAATAGTAACTGCAGGCACTATTGTTCATATTGCTAATGAAGCCATCAACAAAGGACCCATATATATAACATCTTCTAGGTCCTTTATTCTTGTTTTTAAGTTTAAGTTTTCTACTTCCGGTTGACTAAGAGACTTTGTAAACACATTACTACTAACTTGAAGCAACTCCATGAGCGATGTGGTTGCAACTCCAAACAAATCAACCTGCATTTCTATTTGGTTTAAAATATTATTGTTGTGAAGCTTTGCCTTCGCTATATATATATATGAGAGGTGGTTTATTGGCATGTGGTATTGATCTATGGTATGCTATGGTTAATAATATCCATGGTAAAGTGGGATGAGTATCCATGGTTAAAAATCTTGTTATATTATAGTATTATTTTAATTGTGAAATAAGAGATGGTTTTTGGGCATGTGGTATTGGTGATCCATCATATTGGCCCATGATATGGTATGGTTAATAATATCAATGATAAAGTGAGGTTAATATCCATGGTTAAAAATATTGTTATATTGTAAGTATTGAGTTTTTATGTGTTTATTAATGAAATTTAATTATGGTTACAAAATCATTATTTTAATTTATATGGTAAAGTGGATCTTAATTTATAGCTTTATATCTTATATATTTTAATGTGATAGAGGTGTAGATATATCTCAAAAGTAATTATAAATTTTTTCCTTTTAGATTTAATAAAAAAAATGTTATAAAATTCAATTCAAATAAAATATTTTGATTGTGAAATGAGAGATGGTTTTTGGGCACATTGTATTGATGAGCCATGGTATTGTAACACAGCCTATTTACAAGTTAATAATATCTATGACAAAATGTATGCAAATATCCATGGTTAAGTATATTGTTTATGTTTATTATAAGTGTTAAAGTTTTTATGTGTGTATTAATTAATTTTAAATACGGTTAAATAATCATTATTCTATTTTAAAAGTTAAAATGGATCTTAACTTATTGTTATTACTTCTAAGTTATATATTTTAATGTAATATGTATATATGATTTTATTTTACTAAAAATTATCAAATTTATTAATTAAAACAAAATTACATGTAACAATTGAATTTATTATTTTTATTAATTTAAAGTTTTTCGAGACACTAGAAGATCTCTCTACATGTAAATGTTTACCAATCCTTTACGTATTAGAAAGCCAAGTCAAAAGAAGAGCAAGCCATCTTTTGTTTTTCAACAAATAAAATATCAACAATTTTATATAGCCATGATGCAACATAGTCCCCCTCTCTACCGTTAATTAAATGAGCAAGGGACCATTTGTTGTGTATTTCATCAATAACATGGGGTCAAAATTTCATTTTGCATTTACAATATGTCATTATTGCTGCATGCTAACACACAATGAAAGCCACTTTCACACACATTGTTAGCCTCCTAATTTGCACTCCTTTTGCCATTTTCCCCTTCCTAAATCATAACCATTTACTGCTATTTTGCCTCTTTTATACACCCTCATCTTGCACCAGTCCAAGCACGGTGACATATTTCGTATAAACTTTATTTTTCATACTTGTAATTTAACTTAGCATTAATTAATCATTTATTACATGATTTCTTACTTTTAATCACTCTTTGTAACTTATCAATATCTCCAATGTTTATTTGGTAGTTAGAGTACTTACCATGATCGTTGATCCTAGTGCAGGATCAGATCTTTCACCATTTCCAGCACAGTAAATCCTTGCAGCAGATCGAACCTCTTTGATCATTGCCTCGTTTTGAGTAGCTTCAACCACGACAACAAGATCGATCCAAAGGCAGCCAAGATCGAATCGCCTCATTTTGAGTAGCTTCAACCATGAAAATAAGATCGATCCAAAGGCAGCCGAGATCGAATTTGTGAAGAACTAAAGCTGGAGATTGGCTACGACCAATTTTGCTAACTATCTAATTTTAAAGGCCGAAAAGCTAAATTCTGCGTTTGGTTATGTAATCAGTTGAATGATCTATTTTGGCCTTTGGCCAAAAATCTATATAATATAGAATGTAAATAGGACTAAAAAAGGGGAACTTTTCGATAGAACAGAGACACAACTAGAGAGGCGATAACAGGTTATTGTATTTTGTTATTGCCTAAATCTGGGCTGGACGATGTATTAACGGATGTACTTGCCTCAGTGAATTAATAAAAGGGAGCTCCGCCTCATGTTTTACGAATTGCATTTCTGTATTTGAGCTGATGAATTGATGAAGGTACTGAGTAGCATTTTTATTTAAAGGGGAAATGCGCTGGTCGGCTAGGGCCCAACCAACCCAGCACGTTTACCCCATTTCATGTTTTCCTGTAATTTGTGTTTAGATTGTCAAGTGTGATTTAATTTTAAAGCACATGCATTCTTGTCTGAGTGAAAGCGGATCCGTTGTGTGAACTAGATAAATTTCCTTTCCTACACTTGATTTCAGATTGGTTTTCCTCCCCCTGGTCCAAGCAGGAGAAATAACCCTGCACCAGTGCACGTTGGTGTGATATCTCCTTTTTTGTAATTTTGTTTGATTGGTTTTCCTCGCCTATTCCAAGCAAGAGAAATGAACCTACACCAATGCACATTGGTGTGATGCAACAAGCCTTCTTAGTCTACTTCTCGCAATCTTCTTTCTTTCATTAAATGCTTATGACATGATAAATGTATATTGATTGTTTCTTTATTCATGCACTCCATTAAGATAAAAAAATTCACTTTTTATGTGTGCAATTTGATTTAACAGTATAATAGCACTTGAAATAATTAAGCACTCATTTTAAGAATTAAATGCGAAGTGTAGGGAGCTCTGATCCGATGCAAGAACTAGTTTCTTGCCACAAGATCTAAGTGCTTTGAACTTGGAAAAGTTCAAGCCCTTGGAGGAAGTAAAAAGCCTTTAGTAAAGACACCATTTATACCTTTGCATAAATCTCTGCTCCTGTACTAGTGCAAGCAGACTGCGATAGTATAGGACATATTAGTGCAAGAAGGAAATCTCTAAAGGAGTAGGTTTAAGGGCCCATTTGATGAGACTTCTAAGTGTCTCTACTAAAGAAAAACACA
The DNA here is from genome assembly GCA_000404065.3 of Pinus taeda. NCBI lineage: Eukaryota > Viridiplantae > Streptophyta > Pinopsida > Pinales > Pinaceae > Pinus > Pinus taeda. The sequence goes on from APFE030837053.1 coordinate 5,686, forward strand.
CACTCAGTAGTTAAACAATAATTAGCTAGAGTGATTTCCTTTATCTTTAATTCATTCTTGCAAATGCATTCTTCCTTGTTCCAATCTTAGATTATTTTGATGGTTCAAGTTGCCTTTTTCTCTTTTTAATTTGATTATGCAATCTTTCCTTTAAAGAAAGTAGGGATTTATATTAAAAAGATTCATACCATCTCTAGCATTGCCTGTGCTTCATCTCTAAGTTTACGGAACCCCCGAGTTGAAAAATTAAGTGTTAAGGAGTTTGCTTAAGTGTAATTCTTGCACCCAACATTTTGGTGCCATTGCGGGGGAGGCAATTTAATTTGGTAAGAATTTTCTAATTATACAATAGAGGAAATTTTTCCTTTATTTTTGCAGTGCTGTTTGGAAAAGCTTCTTTGAAGGAATTTTACTGGTGTCAATTGATTTCTGACAACATTTTTTATTAGAAGTTGTTTGTTATTTTTCTTTCTTTTTTGAAATGAATGCCTAGAAAAGGTAAGGGTTCACATCCCACTAAGGGCCGAAAGAATTCTAAAGTAATTCTCATATTGGGTCTCCTTCTATAAGCAGGAAGCCCAATCCAATTCAATCCCATCATGCAGGAACAATCCACCTATATTCTAGTGACAACATCTTAGGTGTGGTTCAGCCTGTTAAGAGCGGTTCAAGTAAAAGGGAAACAATGGTGGACCATAAATATCATGTGGAAGGGACTGGTGAAAACCAGGTAAGTGGAGAACAATCCAATTTTGTGTTTCCAATTGTGGACCTTGATACTGTGACTCAAATGAAGAATATTCCACCATTAGCTCTCCCTCATTTCCATGGTAAAGGTCATGAAGATCTTGACTCTTTTCTATTCGAGTTTGATATTATATGTAGAATTTATGATTATTCAACTGACACTCAGAATTTAAGATTATTTCCTATTACTCTCAAGGACTCAGCTCTACGCTGATTTATGGGGTTAGGAGGAAACACTATAACCTCTTGGGAACAGATGAAGAGAGTGTTTTTGTCTAAAAATCAAGAATATTGCAAAACTCAAAACATGCAGGATGAGATTTTTACAATCATACAGGATGATGATGAAACTCTTGACGATTACTTAGAAATATTTCTGTGTATTTTACAAAGTTCGAAACTTAAGCTTAATCCCAGTACTATTAGAACCTTGTTCTTAAGAGGACTTACTGATAATGCTAGAAATAATTTAAATATGTTAGGACAAGGTGATATTTCTCAGCAAACTTTTAAACAAATTTGTGAATTATGTAGGAAATTTTCAATAAATCAGTATAGATCCAGTAGAGGAACTCGAAATAGAAATAGAAAAACTGAATCTATTGATGCTATGGTCATTGGACTAGAAAATAAAATGGAAAACATGAAAATTGATATAATGAATACTGTTACCAAACAATTGAACCCTTTAAAATTTCAACAAAAACTCATGAAGGAACAAAAGTCATTATATATTTTCTGTCCTAAATGTAGAGACAAGAATCCTCCTAAAGAGTGTCCTCTTAAATTGAAAGAAACTAATAAGTGTGCTATTTGTGCAGAAGACCATGTCACAAAAAAATATCCCTCTATATCATGACTTAAAGCTGTATTTATAGGGGGATAACCTGAAGCTAAATATTTGTATGCTATGGGAGCAAGAAGGAATTGGCCTCAGGTAGGTGCAGGTATGGCTCCTCAATTTTCTCCACACTATTTTGGTTATAATTCACATGCATATTCTTATCCTAACACTAATCAGCAGTGGTAGTATGGTAATAAATATCAGCATGGGAAACCTTCTCAACCATGGCAACAAGGTTGGAGAGGGCCAACTCATTCTCCATAATCCTACCAGCCACCCATGTAGTCATATCCATCTATGCATACACCTTATTAAATGCCTCAACTTTTGAGTCAGTTTACTCCACCGTTGCCTTTACCTCCACCTTTTCGACCTCCTCAGTTTCCTACTCAACCTATGCCCAACCCTAACAATGATAAAGTAGTGAAAATGATCTATGTAACAAACCCACCTTTACCATTTGAGTACTAGTCTATTCCAGTTGGGGTTCATGATATTCAATTAAGGTTGGGAAGGACTGTAACATTAGAAAATTAGAAGCAACCTATAGTGATTGATGAAGAGAAAGGAGAAGAGGAAACACTTAACCATTCTCCAAAAGCTGTCACTAAGTAGCCCTTACCCTCTGAATCCTTGCCATCTTCTTCCAACCAACCTCCCTTCCCAAAGAGGCTAGTAATGGAAAGAAGTGAGCCTATTTCTAAGACTAGCTTGGAATCAGAGCTTCAGAATCTTTTTATTAAGATATCTTTACTTCAAGCCATCAAAGAGATCCCAATTTGTACCAAGATTATTAAGGAACTTTGTCTCAAGAAACTCGGGAGGAAGAGATTGGAACCCCAAACCATTCAATTTGTTGGTAGGGCAGCATAGTTGATGACGGGATGTGTGTCTATGGAAAAATATACTGATCCCGAAAACCCTATTATCTCAGTTCAGATTGGTAATGTCCTTGTCTCTAATGTTCTTATAGACCTGGGGGTAGCCATTAATGTCATGACTAAGAAAACCATGGATCAACTTCGGTTATCTCAACTTCACCCTATTCCCACTGTGCTTGAATTAGCAGATAGATATAAAATTAAGCCAGAAGGAGTATTGGATGATGTGATCATCTCATTATATTCTTGGGAATATCTTGTTGATTACATTATGCTTCAGCCAAAGAACCCGGTAAGAGGACATCCCTTGATTTTGGGTCAACCATGGCTTGCTATGGCCGATGCATATATTGGATGTCGTTATGGTGATATGTATATTTCACATGGAGATTCTAGGAAGAAAGTTACCCTATACCCCCTTGCCAGATCCATTCAGGACATTCGAGATACTTTATGGTTGGATAAAAGTAGTGATGAGGAGACTCATACCATTTCCCTTATCCACCATTATACTGGGTCTTCAAAAAAAGATGATATTCAAGATTTCCTGAATAATCTAGACACTATGCCTAATTTTGAGCCATTGAGCTATATTTTCAGCCTAGATTTTCAAGATAATCATGATTCTCATTCTTCTGTACCGCTACATTTGACCACTCCCTTGAGTACCCCTGAGCCTGATACTACTCTTGCTGAGATTAGCCCCGGTAAATCCTTGCATATTAGTTCAGATTTGGAGTCATCTTAGCAGGAGCAGCTTGTGAATTTGTTGCAAAACCATCTTAGTGCCTTTGGTTGGGGCTATGAAGATATGAAGGGTATTCCTCCTGAAACTTGTACAAATCATATCTATATTTAGGAAGGAACCCAACCTATTCGACAACCCCAAAGGCGAATGAATCCAGCGCTAAGAGATATTGTGAAGGAAGAAGTACATAAACTCTTGGATGCCAGTTTTATCTATCCTATTTTCGATAGTCAGTGGGTCTCTCCAATAGTGCTAGTACCTAAGAAAGATGGAAGATGGCATATTTGTATTGATTATTGAGAATTAAACAAAGCCACTCTCAAAGATTATTTCCCTCTCCCTTTCATTGACCAGGTGCTTGATACCCTTGTAAGAAAGAAATATTTTTGGATGGCTTCAATGGCTATAACCAGATACAGATTGCACCCGAAGATCAGGATAAAACTACTTTTACATGTCCATGGGGTACACTTGCTTATAGAGTGCTTCTCTTTGGTTTATGTAATGCCCGGACTACCTTTCAAAGGGAAGTCCTGGCCATTTTTGCTGATCTATAATTTGTAGAAATTTATATGGATGATTTTTTTTGTGTTTGGTGATTCTTTTCAGGAAGCTCTCAAAAATCTCGAGAAAGTACTTCTTCATTGTTAGGAAGCCCATCTTGCCTTGAGTGACAAGAAACACATATTAATGTGCAAAGTGGGAGTGGTACTTGGCCATTTGATTTCTGGTAAAGGTATCTAGGTTGATCCAGTAAAGATTGAAATCATTTTGCATCTTCCTGCACCCAAAACTCAAAGGGAAGTAAGAGGTTTTTTAGGACATGCTATTTACTATAGGAGATTCATTGAAAATTTTTCGAAGATAGCTGCCCCTCTTTTTTGACTTCTAGCTAAGGATAGTGAATTTTCTTAGACCATAGCTTGCCAACAGTCTTTTGAAACATTGAAGTAAAAGTTAATACATGCACTAGTTTTGAGAGGTCCTAAATGGTCCCTACCTTTTCACATTTCCTTTGATGCTTCAGATTTGGCTATTGGTGCAACTTTAGGACAAGAGGAAAACAAGCAATCCTATGCTATTTATTATATTAGTAAGAATTTGTCTTCTGCTGAATTAAATTATAAAGTTACAGAGAGAGTTTTTAGCTGTAATTTTTGCAATTAATAAGTTCAGACACTATATTATAGGATATGAAGTATTTGTACATGCTAATCATTCCGCGATTAAATATTTGATGAACAAACCATTGACTAGCAAGAGAGTGACTAGGTGGTTACTATTGTTGCAGGAATTTAATATTACTATTGTTGATAGACCAGGAAAATCTAATGTTGTAGCAGATTTTATTTCTAGATTAGATAATCATGGTGAAGCAACTCTAGTTAATGATGATTTTATGGATGAACATCTTTTTGCTATGTCAAAAGATTCTCCATGGTTTGCTGACATTGCTAATTACTTGGTTACTAGGAAAACAGCGCCCCACTTGTCCGCTCGTGAAAAGCGGAATATTATTCAGAAAAGTGCTGCATACTCTTGGATTCAAGGAGATCTCTTTTACATTGGTCCAGATCTGATTATCCATAGGTGTGTAATAGATGAGGAAGTGTTTGAAATATTGAAATCTTCTCATGATGAACCTTGTGGAGGCCACTTCGCTGATAAGTGGATTGCATATAAAGTGTTGCATGCTGGTTACTTGTGGCCTTCCTTGTTTAAGGATGCCAATCAATATGTCAGGCGATGTGATAGCTGTCAACGAATGAGCCAGCCTAATCAAACCAATGAAATACCTTTATGCCCCAAGTTATGATTGAGCCATTTGAAAAATGGGCTATTGATTTTATAGGGCCAATAAATCCAACGTCATTAAATAAAAAGCATATCTTGGTTTGTACAGATTTTGTTACAAAATGGGTAGAAGCTAAAGCTGTTTCCTTTGCTATAGAAAAAATTGTTGATTTTCCTTTTACTGAAATCTTTACTAGATTTGGTGTGCCTAGAGAAATTGTTTCTAACAATGGTCCGCAGTTTATTTCTAATCTGGTACAGGGTGTGATGGAGCAATAAAAGATCCGGCACAGGAAATCCACGCCGTATTACCCGCAAGAAAATGGCCAGGTGGAATCCACAAACAAAGTGATCGAGTCCATTCTTACAAAGACAGTAAATATGAATTGGAAAGACTGGGCTAGAAGATTACCAAAAGCTTTGTGGGCATACAGAACCACTTGGAGAAATAGCACGGGACGTACACCATATGAGCAAATCACAAACAGGTTCTGTTACCAATTGAATTCTAGATCAAAACTTTCAGAATTGCAGTTCAGTTAGGACTAGATTTCTCTGAGGCACAACAACATCGTCTTCTCCAATTAAATGAGTTAGATGAATTTCGTAGGGATGTTGTTTAGCAGAACATACTAATTCAGCAAAAACACAAAAGGTGGCATGAAAAGTCTATTTAGAAAAATAAATTCCAACCAAGTGATTGGGTGCTCCTTTATGATTCTAGATTTAAAAATTTTAAATGGAAATTCCATACACGTTGGATGGGACCTTATGAAGTAATCTGAGTATTTGAGAATGGAGCAATAGAAGTTAAAACTATTGATGGACAAAATTTAGTACTCTTGGTAAATGGACATAGATTAAAGAAGTATTTTCAGCCACTTTCCAGGAAATATTTTACCCAACAAGTCCAACAACAATTCGGGACGGTAGTGGTGAATGGTAATACCAACCTTTTGAAAACATGAATTCTTCTTCTTAAAAAAAAATACAATTTTTTTTTTTTAAGTAAAGAAAAAAACATTTTCCTGTAATTATGAAAATTAGTTTGCTGACATGATTGCAAAAGGATCAACCTGAAAACCAGATTGTTGGTAGGAAGATCAAAAATTTCTAATAAAAAGAAAATGTTGCTTGATCTTTCGATATGCTAGTGAACATCAAGTAAAAGCAAGTTTAGCATAACCAACCTTTATACAATTGGGGTAATTAGCATGGATATTTTTATTCAAGTAACGCTTAATTTTCGCTGTAGTTATTTTTCTTGCACCAGTGCATGCAGACCTTCCAGAAAATTTTCTACCTTTATTCATATTCCTCTTTCGTAATATTCCCTTAGTTTTCTTCTTCAATCCCATAATGATTAACCCTCCCATATTCTTCTAAATTTACCCTGTCTGTTTCGTAAAAACCCCACTTTACCCTTGATCTTTTTCCCTATCCCACTTTTGTTTATCCCCTCTTGCAATACTGTTCCTAGAATCCCTGTAACAAAATTCCTTCCCATTATGAAATTTCCCTTTTCCCACTTCCTTGTTCCCTCATGAATTCATTGCAAGATCTCGCTAGAGAAAAAGTGTATGCTTTGCAGCATCAAGAAAGGGCGAAGCAAATAAATTGAGGAAGCCATGTTGGAAGTCCAGCCTATATTTTACTTAAATTCCTTATTCTTTTTTCAGATATTATGCTTGCACCAGTGCAAGCATGTTGTCCTATATAATAATGCAAGCAGAATGGTACCAACAGAATAACATAGTTTAAGCAGTGCAAGTAGACCGGTGCAAGCATGCACTCGGTCAGAAACATAGTACAATTTGTTCTTTTCATAAAATACATCATAGGAAAGTGGTCATCATGAAAGTTTAATAAGAAGTCCTTTCACTTAGTCGATGAGTACTTGTGCTATCATATTAACTAGGAGAAAATTATTTAAAGTACAAAGGTGTTTTTAAGGTAAGAATCATGACCATTTTGTAATGAATGCTAATTTCATTAATGAATTATGAAGGAGTGTGGAAGTGTTTAACCATTTCTTGGATATAATTGCCCCTTTCTGTCCTAGATGTCCTTCACTCATAATGATTACCTCATCTAGCCGTTAAAACTCCGCCGCAAGTACCAATCCGACATGATCTCAAAGATGCCATGCATCCATGGCTATTTCAGTGGAATGAATGGGTGATAATATGGAAAGGATGGTGGACAGTTGAATGCCTATCTATAAGAACCAATTTTCCCAGTGTTACTATTCATAATCATTAAGCAACGATGCCGCCTGTTCGAAGCGCATCTTCATCTCTCAGTAGGGTAGAATAGACTGCTGAGTATCGCAATAGTCTTGCACTATTGTGAGAATCAGGCTTTCTCCAATTCTTGCAAAAGTTTGTTGGGCACAATAGTGAAGTGGCCTTACAGTTTTCTAGAAGTTTCAAAAATGACTGAGTAAAAATTGGGCCTCTAAAATTGGAGGTTATAGAAGAGTTTATAGCAGCAACTACAGGCTTGAAAAATACTAGTGAGAAGTGGTTTAAAAATCAGAAACTAGAAAGGAAGCGATGACAACATTTCATCGTCGACAAGATAATGAAGGTAGATTGGAAGGAAGGAGTTCTGCGTAGTGCCCTGCTGGGACAGTGGCAGGATCTCCTTTTCATCCTACAGAAATTCGTAACCTGTGAGGGAAGGTACTACCACACTTTTATGTACCATTTTAGGATGTTGCAACATTTCGAAGCTGCCTGGAACATCCGGTGGAGGATGAATTTCCCCTATTTTTTGCTTAAGAGCTTGGAAAAAATGGCCAAAGGTGTGCGGGATGGATGGGCAAACCAGGTTGACAAGAAGTTATATCACCACTGCTTGATAAATATTTTGGTCTAGAAACAATTAGAAGTTAAAAGCATGACATGGAAGGCGCTGTTAAAACAACTACATAAAAAGGCAACTGCTGCAAAGGAGATAGAGGACCCCGCCAGCAAAAGCAAGGGTCTGAGTAAGAATATAAAGGGGAGTCCTTCTTGCACTTGTACACAAAGGAAATGACCTGAAAAATCAAAAGAAGAAAGGGCACCATCTCCAAATAAGAAGACAACTAGTGCAACTGTTGAAGAGACTCCTTCTACGCCACCAATATAGGCACAAAACCCCGAAGAAGACAACCTGTCAGTCCTTGTAGACACAGTAAAATTTGTAGAGGTCAAAGATGACACTCTGTTGTCTAATTTCATTAAAAGGTCTCGGAAAAAGAATGAAGAATCTGGTGCAGGTAAAAAACCACAGTCCCCATAGGATGTTGAATCCCCTTCTGCACTAGTGCAAGAAGAAGAACCAGAAGAAGAAGAATTTCCTAATGTAACCATGAGGAATACTGAGGTCCTTGAGGAAGATGCAACCCCTATCGAGGCAAAAGAAGAAGAATATTTGGTAACTCCTGCTGCTTGGATAGTTGAACTAGAGCTTCAAGTGCAGAACTTAGAACAACTCATAGCTAAAGCCCAGGAGGATAAAGAATAGAGTAAAAAAGAATTAATTGCGGAGATCCAGAAAAAGAAAAGAGAAGTTAGAGTTTGGAATTACCGAGCTACGCAATGTTTCAAGCGACTTAAAAAGGTGAAAAAGAAACTAAAGAACATCAGAAAGAAGAAGTTTGAAACATTGCAAGTTGATGTCAGTATGTCAGAGCAGGATTGAGCTGGAATGCTCAAAGTTTTGAAGGTTTTTTGCAAAGGTAAAGAGTTGTGTGAGGACACACAATAGCTTAGGGATGGTAGGATGTTAGCCCCCTAATTTGCTCTCTTTTTGCCATTTCCCCCTTTCTAAATGATAACCATTTACCGTTGTTTTACCTCTTTTATACACCCTCATCTTGCACCAGTCCAATCATGGTGACATATTTCGTATAAACTATATTTTTCATACTTTTAATTTAACTTAGAATTAATTAATCATTTATTACATGATTTCTTACTTTTAATCACTCTTTGTAACTTATCAATATCTCCAATGTTTATTTGGTAGTTAGAGTACTTACCGTGACCACTGATCCTAGTGTAGGATCGGATCTTGCACTGTTGCTAGCACATCAAATCCTTGCAGCAGATCCGAACCTCCTTGATCGCCACCTCGTTTTGAGCAACTTCAACCATGACAACAAGATCGATTCAAAGGAAGTTGAGATCAAATCGCCTCATTTTGAGCAGCTTCAACCACGACAGCAAGATCGATCCAAAGGCAGCCAAGATCGAATCTGTGAAGAATGAAAGCTTGAGATTGGCTATGGCCAGTTTTGCTAACTGTCTAATTTTAAAGGCCGAAAAGCTAAATTCTACATTTGGTTATGTAATCGGTTGAATGATCTATTTTGGCCTTTGGCCAAAGATCTATATAATGTAGAATGTAAATAGGACTAAAAAAGGGGGAAGTTTTTGATAGAGCAAAGACACAGCCAGAGAGGCGGTAACAGGTTGTTGTATTTTGTTATTGCCCGAATCTGGGTTGGACGATGTATTAACATATGTACTTGCCTCAGTGAATTAATAAAAGGGAGCTCCGCCTCATGTTTTACAAATTGAGTTTCTGTATTTGAGATGATGAATTGATTAAGGTATTGAGCAGTGTTTTTATTTAAAGGGGAAATGCGTTGGTTGGCTAGGGCCCAGCCAACTCAGCACGTTTACACCATTTCCTGTTTTCCTATAATTTGTGTTTACATTGTCAAGTGTGATTTAATTTTAAAGCACATGCATTCTTGTTTGAGTGAAAGCGGATCCGTTGTGTGAAGTAGATAAATTTCCTTTCCTGCACTTGATTTCGGATTGGTTCCTCCGCCTGGTCCAAGCAGGAGAAATAACCCTGCATTAGTGCATGTTGGTGTGATATCTCCTTTTCTGCAATTCTGTTTGATTGGTTTTCCCTGCTTGGTCCAAGCAGGAGAAATGAACTTGCACTAATGCACGTTGGTGTGATGCAACAAGATTTCTTAGTCTACTTCCCACAATATTCTTTCTTTCATTAAATGCTTATGAAAAGATAAATGTATATTGATTGTTTCTTTATTCATGCACTCTGTTAAGATCAGAAACATTTACTTTTTATGTGTGTGATTTGATTTAATAGTATAATAGCACTTGCAATAATTAAGCACTCATTTTAATAATTAAATGCTAAGTGTAGGAAGCTTTGATCCAGTGCAAGAACTAGTTTCTTGCCACATGATCTGAGTGCTTTGAACCTGGAAAAGTTCAAGTCCTTGCAGGAAGTAAAAAGCCTTTAGTAAAGACACCATTTATACCTTCTGCATAAATCTCTGTTCTTGCACTAGTGCAAGCAGACTGCGATAGTACATGACATATTAGTGCAAGAAGGAAATCTCTAAAGGAGCAGGTTTGAGGGCCCATCTAATGAGACTGCTAAGCGTCTCTGCTAAAGAAAAACACACACTCAGTAGTTAAACAAGAATTAGCTAGAGTGATTTCATTTATCTTTAATTCCCTCTTGCAAATGCATTCTTCCTTGTTCTAGTCTTAGATTATTTTGATGGTTCAAGTTGCCTTTTTCTCTTTTTAATTTGATTCTGCAATCTTTCCTTTAAAGATAGTAGGGATTTATATTAGAAAGATTCATACCATCTTTGGCATTTCCTTTGCTTCATCTCTAAGTTTACAGATCCCCCGGGTTGACAAATTAAGTGTTGAGGAGTTTGCTTAAGTGTAATTCCTACACCCAACACACATTATTTCATTTCTACATAGCTTTCTCTGCGCAACTAGTCATTTTGTTGTATATACGTTTTTTCAAGAGTGCTTTTTGCACTTGCAATTTGTCGTTATTTCCACCTTTGCACAACTTCTTCTACACAATTAGTAACTGTTTTGCCTCTTGTACATACTTATTATATGTTTTAGTTAAAATAAATTACAATGAAACTATTTATTGCTAAAAGATAACAATGTGGAGTATTTGCACTTGTCCGCACAATGAGTCATCATATGTATTTACCTTACAAAAAAAGTTCATCAGCTAAGAAACTGGCAAATGTGAACCGAAAATCGGCAAAGGTAAATCGTTAAGGTGGGTTTTGTATTTCATTCTTATTATTCTAGATTTGCTATACATCGTTATTATTGTCTTCGTAGATGCACAATGAAAGTGACATTCCAACATCCTATTTCGGTTCCACAAAGCATCATTCGCACAACTAGTCGTTTTGTCATTTAAGCTCTCAAACTTTCATTGTATGCATTTCCACATTCAATCCCCTGAAATAAAACCAATATGAAAATGCATTACAAATAAAAGACTCATTTGCGCTTCCCTCATTCCGCACAAATTCCGCACATGTGCTCCTTTTGTACAACTACTTCTGTGGTCGTGGAAAATGTTCCTAGATAATAATTAAAAAGTCCATCAATGTGTGGAAGAAGATTTCAAGCTTTGATTGTATGGTAGTCCTTGTCTCTACTGCTATTTAATTGATTATGTTTGCATAAATGTTTTCGTAGAGTGGAAGTTATTTTTAGATTCAATAACGCTTGTTGGTTAGCCTATGTTCACATTAATGGATTTTTTATGAATACTTTATGCTTATATTATTGATAATGTTCTAATTGTAAATAACACATGTGTTTGTATTTTCTAATATGATTCAAATTAGGCATATGTGCGGAAATTTCGTATTGTGTGGAGGAAGCTTTTAATGTGTGGATCACCTCACTTAGCACAAAAGGGTTTTATTGCTGATATTTTAGTATTAAATAAGGCATATTTTCTCAATAATATTGTATATGGTTAGATTATTTCAAATAAGGCATGTGTATGGAAGTGCAGAGGAATCTTTCAATGTGCGATAAATAATGCATATCTCTGTGTCACTATAGCTAATTAAGTGGGGTCCACATTTTGCTCATATTTTTGTCTTAGTATATGGCTAGACTGCATCAGAGAAAGTAGCTATTGTAGTAAGCGGTTGATGTATATGAAGTTATTGCTAATATTTATATTGAAATAACATTTATTTTCATATTTTCAAATATTTCGAATATTTGTTTGTTTAGGTTCTTGTGCGAAAGTGCTCTTTGTGTGGATCTCCTCACTTCACACTAATTGCTAATATTATTGCTCATATTTTAGTTATAACTACTACCATTTAAGTGATTTTTTACAAAACCACATTAATATTGTATGTGGGTGTGGTTGTGAGTGGAGCTTTCTCCTACATTTCTGTGTCAGACCATGTCTGTTTTGCACTTCTTGTTCCACACAACAATGTCTGTAGAGGTTCCTCCACACATGCTATATCTAGACATGTTTCTTGCACACATTCTATGGGTCAGACTTCACCAAATCGAGTAGCTATTTTAGTAAGCGATTGGTGTTGGTTGATAGATTTGTCTATTTTTACCTGTTTTTATCCACTTCACCTTACCCATTCCATAGCTTTTTTCGAGGTTAATTTAAGTCTCAACAATGAAGGTATGATTAAAATTGACATGTATTTTTGAATACTGATTAATGAAACGTAGTCCTAAGGGGAACATTGCCTATGCGACATGCTAAATAAAATTTTCTTACAAAATCTAGATAAAAATGACCAACAAGCTATAAATCAGCGCATGATTGGTTATGAGCTGGTTGTGTTATTTTGGGACAGGGACTGCAACGATGTTTAACCAACAAGACACTGATGGATTAATATTATTGTTATATTTTACATTCTGTTATGCTTTAGCAATTATTGTGTATTTGTGGGCAAACATAGCTGTCAAATCTTTGAGTTTGTTAGTACTATTTCTGTAACAATGCAATGTATAAGTAATGGTTACGGAGGAAAAAATGGGGACTTGATCTGAGAAGTGTAACGACAAATTTTATTGTATTTCCTTTTGATTAATGAAATTATGATTTCCTAAGCACCGAATAATCTTTGATCTTTTTCCATAGCCCCAATCATAGATTCGGGCCCACTCTCATGATCAGGTGTTGTTGGATTAGTTGTGTGTGTAGATTTACGTTGGTTGTGTACGCTTTGCTTTATTGTTGTAATGATTTATTGATTTTATTACTTTGAATTTAGATTGTTGTTACTCTGATTTGTTTTTACTATTATTTTCTTTCTCTTATTCAATTATTATGCTTTATTGACTACTCAATACTGGGTAGGGAACTTGTGGCCTACATAGACTTTGTACGATAGCCTTCAAACAATTAACGAGCCCAGTGTTGACAATTAATGTGTGTAAGGGTGAATTCCATAATTCATATCTAAACACCAACATTTTGGCTTTGTTTCTGGGGAGGCTATCTAAGGCACAAAAATACGACCAATATTGACCATAGGAACACTCTCTAGCCCTGATTAGGTAGTTGTTACCTATTTCAGGGCCCGAGCTCATATTTTGTGATTTTATTTTGCTTTATCTTAGGACAAATATCTCGTCCTAATTAGGTATGTTTTACCTCTTTCAGGACCTGAGCTTTAAATTTTTTGATTGGGATATTTTGCTTTCTTTGTTTTCTTCATTTTAGGAACACTCTCTCACCTTGGTTAGGAAAAGTCTACACTAAACCTCTTCTAGGGCCTGAGCTTAATTTGATGGATTGTTTCTTTTTCTTGTTAATTATAGAAGCCATCCTCTCGTCCTCGACATGCAAGTTTTTTTTTACCCTATTCCAAGGCCTAAGCCTTAGATTTATTTGGATGTTTTTCCTTGCTTCCAAACTGTATGAACAAAGACATGAATAAAAGGGGCAGAGGAAGACCCTCAAAAAGAGGAAGGAAAGATCTAGGCATAATTACCTATATCCAAGAAATCATTTCAAGAGCTGAGTCAGGAGCATCATCACAAGTTGCTGTTAGGGTTAGATCTCATATGAGATTTGGAGGATAGTCAATTTCACAACCAAAACCTGCCCCAATAATAGAAGCAGAACTCGAGGAAGAAGAAATAGGAGGCAGAGGATCCGAGGAATTGAGCATTGCAGGTTTAGAAGAAGAAGTGGAAGACTTGAGGGAATTAACTCCATTTTATCGAGGAAGTGTTGTTAGACAAACTCAACCTCGTGTTGTAGAACAACCAAAACCTATTGAGATTCCAAGTGAATATTGGAAGATATTCATGGCCCATACAACTTCCATGATCGAATTCCCAATTAGAGATATTAGAGGTGATGCACCTATAAACCTATTTCCTTAACAACATTACCTAATTTCTATGGTCTCTCCTTTGAAGATCCAGACACATTCCTCCTTGAATTCGACATTATCTATCAGGGATATGATTATACTTATGATGCTCAGAAATTGAAGATATTCCCTGCTACTCTAAAAGAAATAGCTTTAAGATGGTTCATGGATTTAGGGGGGAAATCTATTACAACATGAGATTACATGAAGAAAATTTTCCTTGAAAAATATCACCACTACTGCAATTATCAAGATATTAAAGAGGAAATCTTTAAGATTGTGCAAAAAGAGGATGAATAAATGGAGGACTTTGTGGAATGCTTTAAATACAACCTGCAAATATCGGGCCATAGTGATCTAGATAAGGATATTTTAAATATAATCTTTCTCTGAGCACTAAGGGAGGATTTTTTGGAACTCTTGAACGTGGTAGGAAAGGGAGATGTCTCAAAGGAAGAATTCAACACCATCTATGAGTGGTGTATCAAATTTCCACGTGGAGATGCAAGGCATAAGCAGGGAGTACGTGTTCTCAAGGCATCCAACAGTGGGGTTATAAAAGCATAAATTGGAAACTTGTTGGATAATTTGAGGACTGATATTCTAAGCACATTGTCCTCATAGTTGTATGTTCTACAGGGAAAACAAAAACAGATGGATGCTGAGAAGGCAATGACCATTTTCTACCCTCAATACAGGAAGAAGTACCTGTTGAAGGAATTCCCACTCAATACTATTGAAACTTGTGTAATATGTGAGAAGAGTCACTATACTATTATGTGTCCATCTCTTCCTGGGATGAAAGCAATTTTTTAGGAAGAAAATGAAGTAGATCAAATTTTCTTCATGGGATCAAAGAAGTCATGAAAACCATGGCCACTGAACATGAATCAAGGTATGTCTCAAGATCCTTCTTAGTATTTTAATACTTTGAATTTTGGGCCTCAACCTGTACCATTTATAAATTTGTGGCTACAATACTATCAGTATCCAATGCCCTAGAAATCATGGTCCCCCCAACTAAGTCCAACCCCTTTACAGTCCCAAAGCTGGCGTGGACCTCCTCTTCCTATGGGTCAATTTTCCAAGCCCATGCTGCCACCAACAATCCTCCTCTTCATCCATAACTGCATGTTCAATCCAACCTGAAACTGAAAAATAGGGGAGCCCAATAGGTTGAGACACTCAACCTTCCTGCATACATTATTGCCATAGAGGAATGCATTGAATTGAATCTTCGGTCCGATCGGTTGGTAAAATATAAGACTTCACCAATAGTTGTTTAACATACTGATGATGAAGTCTCAAAACCAAAACCTAGGAACTCATTTAGAAGGTTCGAGGGTTATTCGATATAGATTACCATGGAACAAAAACCCCCTACTTAAACAATTTTCACTTGAGGATGCCAAACTGGCCCATGGTACCTTGAGAGGCTATCCTTGAGAAAAAAAATTCCCCAACCTGAATTTGATCTTTTTGGGGAATTACAAAACTTTTTTGTCAAAATCCCATTACTACAGGCTGTGAAGGATGTGTCGATCTATGCTAAAATTATTAAGGAATTTTACTCCAAAAATACAGGAATAAAAGCGAAATACCCACTCAATATTCATGTCACAGGAAAACAATAAGACATAATGTTCGAAAAAATTACTCTTGTCAAATATGGTGATCCAGGAAACTTGATTCTCATAGTAAAAATTAATGGATTTGACATCCCAAATATGCTGGTAGACCTAGGAGCTACAGTTAACATTATAACCTCCGCAACTATGCTTACCTTGGGCTTTCTTGGTCTTAAACAAACTCCTATAGTTCTAAAACTTGAAGACCGATCCACTGTAATACCAGTAGGGAAGTTGGAAGTCATGACTATTTCTATAAACTCATGGAAATGCCATGTCAATATTCTGGTGTTGCATACTCAATCTCTAGCCGGGGGGCATCCTTTGATTCTGGGTAGACCTTGGCTTGCTACCCCAGATTCTTACATTGGGTGTCTATTGAGAAATATGGTAATATCCAATGGGTAACTCACAAAGATTCCTTTTCTTTACCCACTAACAGAACCAAGCCCATCAATAAAGCCAGGGTTTACCTTAGCACAAAAGTTTCCACCGTCAGATGAGCCTAAACTTGGAAATAAAGATATTAGACCAATTCTTACCATTAGTGAAGCTCTTTGTTTTAAGGGTGAAATGAAAGATGATGTTATTATCACATTTATTAGTAGTCCCAACTTTGTTTCTGGTTCGACCCGAAAATTATTAGAATTTGTTATGATCTTCACTACTCAGGAAACTATTGAACCAGAAACATAAAGTAAAAACGTTCCTGTCACTACACCCCATAATAATATTCTATAGAAATCGATCCATGGAAAACGTTGAATTTTAATCCTAATATTTCACCTTCCTAGGCCAAACAATTGCTGAAAGTCCTATGGGATTAGAAGGAAGCCTTCACTTGGGAATATACAGATATGAAAGGGATCCCTACTGATATATGTACCCATCTTATATACATAAGAGAAGAATGTTGACCTGTTCGACAACCACAAAGAATGATGAACCCTGCTTTGAAGAACATTATTGAGGAGGAACTAGAGAAGCTATTGGATGTTGCATTTATTTATCCAATCTTGGACAGTTAATGGGTATCCCCATTAGTCATTGTTCCAAAGAAAAATGTCAAGTGGTGGATCAGTTTTTATTACAGGGAATTAAATAAAGCAACCAAAAAATACCACTTTCCCTTACCCTTTATTGGCTAGGTCCTCGACAAATTAGCCAGGAAGAAGTTCTTCTCCTTTTTGGACTGATTTAGTGGATATAACCAAATCTAGTTAGCTCCTGAGGATTAGGATAAAACTAATTTTACTCACCCTTGGGGAAATTTTTCATACTAAGTCCTTCCATTTGGCCTCTGTAATGCGCTTGCTACCTATCAACGAGAAATATTGGGAATTTTTTCTGATCTAGTTAATGACAATGTTGAAATTTATATGGATGACTTTACCCCATATGGGGATTCTTTCAAAGAAGGTCTGGATAATTTAGAAAAAATACTTAAAATATGCAAACAGACTCATGTTTCTCTTAGTATAGTAAAATGTCATATGATGATGGAAGAAGGGATAGTTTTGGGGCACTTACTTTCAGTTGCAGGAATACGGGTTGATCTTGCTAAGGTTGAGGTAATCTTAAATTTTCCTACACCAAATACACCAACGATGGAACGTATCTTTATTGGTTATGTTGGGTATTATCAACACTTTATAGAAATTTTTTCTAAAATAACATTTTCACTTTTCCAATTATTGCCTAAAGATGCGGAATTTGTGTGGACTAATGCATGTGAAGCAACTTTTTCAGAAATCAAGGAACTAGTATGTAAAGCTTCGATATTATGAGGCCATGAGTGGAAACACCTATTTCATATATCTCCAGATGCTTCTCATACAACAGTAGGGAAGCCTTGGGACAATAGGAGGATAAGAAATTGTATGCAATTTACTATGTTAGCAAGAATTTAACCCCAACTGAACTCAATTATATGGTAACTGAAAAGGAATTTTTAGCAGTCATTAATTCTGTTAACAAATTTTAGAATTATATTACAGGGTACCCCACCTTTGTACACACAGGCCATTTAGCCATCAGGTATCTGTTGAACAAACTGATAACTCCTAGTTGAATTACAAGATGGTTGTTATTGATACAAGACTTTGATACTACTATTGTAGATAAACCACGAATAGATAATATGGTAGTAGATTTCCTATATAGGCTGAATATTAATGATGACGATACACCTATAGAGGATAGATTAACTGATGAGCATCTCTTTGAAGTTTCTACTCACACCCCTTGGTAAGCAGATGTTTCTAACTATCTTGCTACAGTAAAGGTACCTCATCATTTATCATACAGGGAAAAACAAATAATTATCCAACAAAGCACCCGTTATACATGGATAGAGAGATATCTCTTCTACCCTAGACCAGATAAGCAAATCCATCACTGTGTAGGGGAGGATGAGATTTACAATATTATAAAATATGCCCATGATAGTCCTTATGGAGGGCATTTTGTAGATAAGTGAACTGGTCATAAGGTGTTGTAGATGGGATACTATTTTCCCTCTATTTTCCATGATGTCAAGAAATATGTTCATGGGTGTGGTAGATGCCAATAGATGGGTCAACCTGATCGGTCAGATGAAATGCCACTACAACCTCAATTAGTCCCAAAGTCTTTTGAAAAGTGGGCTATAGATTTTTTCAAGCCATTTAACCCTCCTTATCATCATCAATTCCACATTTTCGTCTGCACATATTACATGACAAAATGGGTGGAAGCCAAAGCTGTCGCAAAAGCCACTGAATAGGTTGTCTTATTCTTTTTATTTGAAGAAGTGTTCACTTGATACGGAGTTCCTAAAGAGATAGTTTCAGATGGAGGGGAACAATTCACATCACATTTAATAAAAACACTTATGGAAAAATATGGAATGAAACATAGGGTCACATACCCATATCAGCCTCAGGTGAATGGTCAAGTCGAGAGCACAAGTAAGGTATTGGAAAATATCCTCACAAAGGGTGTAGCTAACCATTGCTGAAACCAGGCTAAAAAACTTCTTGAAGCACTTTGGGCGTACAGAACGACATGGCAGAATACAACATGATTTTCACCATATGAGCTTGTTGTAGGAATTTACAGGGTAAGTTCCTCAGACAGAACACCAGAAGGACACCGCTCACAAACAGATCACAGATCAATACACCAGTATTTTGACGTGGTTAAAACCCTCAGAGAGGGAAACAGTCC
>APFE030837061.1:0-33454 GCA_000404065.3 Pinus taeda
TTCACCCTTAAGATGGATTGCCTCTGATAGTTTCTGTTTGCAATTCGTCCCTGTTTTACCTGATGGTCTTCATTGTGGTTTTGCTCATTTCTTCTTGCTGCATCAAGATAACTTTTTGAGGTGGATGCTTGAGAAGTTTCTCCATTATAGCCCAGACCTGTCTTGTTTAGAGGAGACCGCTGCACATTGATAATCTCATCCAAAATTTCAGATCCTTTGACAAACTTAAGATTAATAGCTTTTGTTTTCTCAATCTCTTTTCTAAGACCAACAATTTCACCTTCTAATTTTTCAAGATGTCTTTCCTTTTCATCAATTTGAAATTGTAGAGTATCAATGATCATATTCTTCTCTTCTATACATCTCTTAAGTTTAGTAATTTCTTCATGAAAGTAATCCACATCTATAGCATCCATATAATCATCATCTTCAAATGCCATTAACAATTTATATTCATTACCTCGTTCATCTTCATCACTGTTTGATAGACCATCACTGTCTTCATGAGTGTAGTAGCTTTTCTTACTTGCACTCTGTTTCCTGTTCCATCTAGCAGGTTCCTTTCCTTTATCCTTATAAGGACATTTTGCAGCATAATGACCTACTCTTCCACAAGCAAAGCATTTAAAAGGCAACTTACCTCTGAACCTTCCAGAACCCCTTTGAAGATTTCTGACAAAGTTTGATTCTTCTTCCTCTTCTTCTGGGACGTGGCTTGCTTCATAATAATCTCCTTTGCCTGATGCCTTGAAAGCAGCTTCTCTTCTATCTGATGGACCTCCCTTTCTCATTTCATAAGCAGTTAGAATTCCATGTAGCTGAGACATAGTAAGAATTCGTAGATTTTCTTTTTCTTCTATTGCAGATACTTTAGATTCAAACTTGGGGACAATGATCTTAGAACCTTTTCAACCACAATAGCCTCTTTTATTTCTTCACCCAAATTTTTCATACAATTAACAACTTCATCTACCCGAAAAAAATAGTTAGCCACACTTTCATCATTATACATCTTGAGAGTCTCATACTGAATCCTGAGAGTTTGAAGTTTGGCACGCTTTACCTGTTCATCTCCTTCATAGCTCTTGACAATTTTGTCCCATATCTCTTTTGCGGATTTATAGTGCATTACCTTCATGAATTCCGATTGGGATATACATCCTAATAGGGTACTGACTGCTTTTGCATTTGTTTCATACTTCTTCTTCTCATCTGCATCTGTAGGAGTAGTTGAAGGAAAAGCATAGCTTGTCTCTACGATGTTCCAAACTTCTGTACCAAGAGATTGAAGATAGGCAGTAACTCTTACCTTCCAATAATTGAAGTTTGTCCCATAAAAAAACGGTGGCCTGATAGATGCTTCCCTCTCGTAGTTGCTCATGATGAAAGATCTTCCTTCAAGCGATCAAGCTTCTTTAGAAGGACCTGCTCTGATACCAATTGTTGAAAATAATACTGAGAGGGGGGGTGAATCTGTATTATCTAGTCATTTTGACAATTCTTCCTTATTTATACTTTGAATTATTTTTGCATATCAGTACCATAAAATGAGCATGAACAAGAAAAACAATCAGTCACATCAAAGAACACCAGATATAAGGTGGAAACCCAATGTGGGTGAAAACCACCTGCTGCAATATGTCTCTATCTTCTTTCAAATTAGAAACTCCTTTTACAATGGTCTTGTACTGGTTTAGTCCTTTACCAGTACGCAGGCTGCAACCTGCAGAGAGCTACAACTCTCTCTCGTTTTCCAGTCTCTCCTGGAAGGGAGCTACAACCCCCTACTTCTTTTCTTTCAAGGACCACTTTTCATAAATTTTCAAACTGGATCCATAAATATCAAATGATCATCAAGTACCAGTAAGTCACCCAGATAACCATATCCACAATAACAAAAAACTAAACTCAGAACACCTTCTGTAACGTCTCCTGTGGCACCTCCTACGGCGCCTCCTGCGGCGCCTTCTGCGGCGTCTCCTGCGGCGCCTCCTATGGCATCTCCTATGGCGCCTCCTGTGGTGTCTCTTGCGGCGCCTCCTGTGGTGCCTCCTGCGGCGCCTCTTGCGGCGCCTCCTGCGGCGTCTCCTGCGGCGCATCCTGCGGCGTCTCCTGCGGTGTCTCCTGCGGCGCCTCTACACTTCCGCAGCTGCAGCGCTCGAGAGATCACCCTTCACATATTTGCTTTCCACTTCACTTTCATATAGATCGAGCTTTTGAAACAATAACCCAATATTTCAGATCTTAAGATATTCAACCCAAAAGCATACACAAGCCAAATGATCTCCTTTGCTTTATATAGGCAAGCTCTTCCTCAAATCATGGACCAATACCACGGGCCAAAACCATAACAAACCAATACAATCAACTCAATACTAGGGATCAACACGTCTGTCGAGATGCCATGGTCCAAAAACCATAGGTTCAAATTCCAAGGACTAACTACCATGGACCAAAGGTAAGTTTTCCCACATGAAATAAACTTTTCTCTGCATAAAATTCCGTGAACTTTTCTCCTGCGTACTTCTTAATTCTCATCATATTGAGAGCCATGCCATGGGTGTTGCCATCAAGTACAACATCTGTAACAAATAACCATTCCAGAAACATAATGCCAACAGTAATGGGATGTGAAGCTTCAAGTAGTGTCACACTTTAATATCTTCCTCTCTACTAAGGTTGTCAATATAATATTTTTTCTTTTATTTCATCATGTTTTCTCCATTTTCCCTTCCTATAACATAAACTTATATATGACTTTTCATCACCTTTTATTTGTTTAATACTTTTCTCTTCTATATCCCACTCTCGAAATTATTTTATGCACCATGGATTCTATGTTTATTTCTCATTTTTTAGCTCATATTGATTGATTTTCATTAGAATCCGATCATTTTCCATGGCTTCCATTTTTTATTTATGCCAAATCAATTTTCCAACCAACTTTACTTTTATCGAATGCACTCTTGTTTTAGTAGGGGTTTTTGCAAGTATTCAACTCGATCTCTTATATTTATAGATATGCATGGGTCCCATTCTTCATATCCATAAGGGAGTATTGTGGAAATGGGCATTTGAAAGAGGGAGCACAACATTGGCCAGTGGCAAACCTCTTTTGTGTTGCATCAATTTTGCAACAAAAGGAATGTTTTCAATTCTCCTTGTAGTGCTTGTTTTGTGGGTTCATCCCAACTTGGTTTTCCATTGAAATATAGTTCCAATATTTATAATTTTAGTTTAATGTATTTGCTCACATCGAATTTTTTTGCAGTTGGTTTGTTTTTTGTTTTTATTGAAGAGACTATTATCTTAGTCTTTATTGTGGTCATATTCATTCCAACATCTTTGAAAAAGGACTCCAAGGCCTATAAATGAAAATTTAGGTTTGTAGTGTCCTATTTGTTATTATCACATCCTTTGCATACAAAAATATCTGTAAATAATCCTCTATGTATTCATCCCTCCCCTACCTTATATTTTTATCCATTTCTCTAGTGTATCTATGAAAGACCCACTCATGTCGGGGAGAAGGCGCAACCTTGTGTCACCTTGTTGTCATTGTTAAAGCTCTCTAAAAGTCCCTAAGTGGTTCTGATTTTTTAGGCTTTCCTTGCTCATATAACCAATTTATTGTAACTACCTTCTAACCATTTGGGAACACAATTTTAATCAATGTTTATTGTAGTTTCTCCCTTAGGATGGCATTGAAGGTTGTTTTCAGCTTGATAAAAAATACCCATACCTCTTTATATTTTGTGTCTGAAGTCTTCTCTCTCTCTCTATATGTGTGTGTGTGTGTGTGTGTGTGTGTGTGTGTGTGTGTGTGTGTGTTTGTGTTTGTGCCCAAGTGTGAGGCAACAGAGAGATTTAGTAAGGACATTTTTCCGTTGCCTCTTTAGTCTTTTTTCTGTTTTTATTAGCTCCTTTTCTAAATTTGTAGTCCCTCTTATGAGTTTGGAAAGAATTGGGGTGATCACGATAGTATTGTAGTTGCTTCTTCTTATGAGTTTGGAAAACATTGGGGTGATCATGATAGTATTGTATTTGTTTGTAATGTTTTTGTTTCCTATTTTAAATATAGGTAAATTGATGTTTGCTACCACATTGTTTGAAAACCCTCTTGAGCCATATTAATAAGTATGGTTATAATGTGTCACTTGAGGGAAACTTTTCCCTATTTCAATTATTATGTTTGCAAGTGTGACATCCCCTATTTAATATTTGATTATTGTAAATAAATTTTAATTAAATTAAAGGCCAAGATAAGGGACACATATTCCATATTTCTTGAGGAGGGAGATTACTTGAGGGACCAATTTTTTTAAATATCAATCTCAATTGGATGAGTGGTTTTAATTGGGCTGATTGAGTAATAAATTTAATTGAAAAGAAGAGGACATGTCTAGGTGTATTTTGAGAAAAAACAACAAGCAAGAAGAAGATAAAATATTGAAGGCAACATGGATTGTATTGTCTTGAGTGGTTGTCTAACATGGAGTCAAGGAAGAAAATAGATAGTTAGTCTATTTCGAAAGGCACCCCAAACACAATGTGCATACACAACAGAGAAAAAACACTCTCGTACTCACTCTCTCATATGTTCAGAGAGAGTGGGAGAGGGAGTGAATTATGATTACTCTCTCATGCATATGCATAGGCAATAGAAGGGAGGACATAGTGAGATTGTTATAAGAAAAATTCCTCCAAGGAAGGAGGTGAGAAAATAGAAAGATAAATGATCATATTTGGTAGAAATAAAGCTCTAGAGAGATAGAAACTAGCTGAAGAACCCATGCCAAGGCTTGCTATGTAAAATAATTATGGAGAGAGAAACACCTTTCATGTAGGGCTGAATAACTCATTGGAATCTTGTGGATTGATGGACCTACTAGATTGGGAAGAGACACTCAGGTGCTTGTGAGAGTAGATGAACCACTAGGAGTGGCCTTGGCGCTGAAGCTCTGATGCTTGACTCACTGATGAACCACCTGTAGAGTTGATATTTTTACCCATCAATATCATATCCACTGATGAAACTTCCTCAATGGGGACTCTCTTCTTCTAAAAGTGAGCTAAGACACTATACACTTTGGTATCTTGGAATGGATGTTATTTATATATGAAAATATTGAGTGAAATATTGTGTAGCTGGTGGGTGAAGGTATAGTGACGTTGTAGCATCATGCTTTAGTTGTAATATTGTTGAAGACTCCCCTCATAAGCACCCCACTTCAAGCACTTAAATTTGGCTCGGGGAAAAAACTACAAGAAACCATGTCTATAACTTGTTTATCATTGGCTGGAGAGTAAGAGTCCCACTCTTAGTTGCCATATCTCTTGTAAGATAAGTTCACTCTTATGTTTTGTGCTTGTTTTTGTTATTGCGTATCTATTGATTGAATGGGAATAATATTATGCTAATACTAAGGAGTGTTGTTATTGCATAAATGAGGAATGTAAATTATTGTCTAAAGATATTGTGAAATGGATCATTTCTTGCGAATGTGCCGATATTGAAATAAAGTAAGCTTGTCTGAGCATGAAGAGATTGAATTATCTGTAAATGAGTAATTTAATTGTATTGTCTTCTTGGTATATTTGGTCTCTATGTTATGGAATGGAACATGTTGATAATGAGGAGTGTCTAATTCCTATGTTGAAACACTCTTGAATGTTTTTTTCAAAAATAGTCATTTCTTTAATTGTCCTAAAATTATAGATTAGTCTATATGACATGTGTGCAAAGAGGTAGATAGCCTTTGTGGATTAATTAATGAATTGTAGAAAAAAAAATAATGAAACCAATGGGTCTTGGTTTTTAATTCATAGTCTCGGGTGGATGGCATTCTGGTGCAGGGCTACACCCGACATATAACCATCCTTAGTCAAATTGATGCCAAGGTAAACCACCCGCACATACCTACAGTATGCATATATCAATAATAATGCATCTACACTATCCCAGGTCATTTAACTCTACAATGGAGTCAAACCTACAGACCATAAATGATCTCGGCCCATTCACCAGTAGTTCATGTACATAGGAACTCAATCACCCCGCCTTAAACCTCTATCAGGATTATATATGAAATCCCATATATCGATGCTTTTATTCTATTATAATCCTTATACAAAGGATTAACACACAATACACATACTTTTCACTGCGGTTACAACCTTAGCACAGACTTCAAGGTTAAAACCTCTATCGCAATCGCAATTGACTATCGCAATATCCAAAGGTCATATATATATATGAGCCATCACCTTTCTCCGAATCTGATCTCCGATATCAGAGTGATAACACATGTTTTCACGTTAAAAGCCGGCGCCACATAAAATATCAGAAATATTATTATTTGGGAATACAAAGGAAATTCCCCTCTGAACTAATACGTCGAATTTCAAATTCTATAGAACCACGACTATAATATCGTCGAGTCCATTCACCACTGTTCCCGCACTATTTCTCCGATCTTCACCAACTTTGATGTCCGATCGCTGATAAGCCCTGATGTCGATCGCCGATATATCACTATCGGTGATATCGGGACTTCCCACAGTCTTAACTTCTTCCACTACAACCTCCGATTGCGCAATTGCTGATCGGATTATCGCGATATCGCCAATCGCTCATTGAAGTTGATGTTTCTATGGTCGTTGTCCTTTGTTACCTCTGAAATGAGATTGTGACTTTCAATCATGGCCATTGATCTTTAAAGATCCAACGGTTGCTGAGTATTAATACTAGACTTCTCTGCTCGTCTCTTTTACTTGGAAATTCTTCGCGTTTTCTTCAATTCTTCGGTGATTTGGATTCTTTAAAGGTTTTGGCCTTCTACTCCTTTGCGGCTCCTCTCCAAAGCTAACTCTGGTTCACTTGAATTCAATAATTCCTTGTGCTTCCTCTAAAGCATATTACGCCTCTGCGTACTTCAGAACTCTGCTTAAAATTCATTACAAAGCCTATGAGTTCATAATAAATCATTCATGAAATACTTCAATACTTGACATAGTCAAGGAATAACGCTACACCTATTAATGTAAAAACAAAGATTACATCTGATACTCCTCGATCTCGTTCACACACATACATAGGCCAAATTCTACTATTGGTGGCCTCTACCTTTGCCCGTGGGCTTACACATGCTTATATGGAAACTTGGATTGGATTACTGATCCCATCCTTTCTTTAATTCACTTACTAAAGCCCTAAATCTCACTACATGCATGCATACGTGGCAGACTTGATCCACTCTACCTTTTCTCTTTTTTAAAACAGAAAAGCCCCTTGTTTTTCTCAATGGTCCACATCTATTCTCCCTTTTATGCCTAAAAGCTCTCCCTTGCACCTAGGATCATGGAACTACTCATGTTCTCATTTATTTGTTTTGAAGCATTTACATATTCTCCCACTTCTAATAAAATCACACTTAAAGGCCTAAATATTACTTTGACTTGGAACTTAGGAAACTAATTCCTAAAATGCATGACCCCCTATATCTACTATTTACAATGATTTTCTTTGGGCTGAATGCTCCTACACCAAACTCCCAAAGTGGGAAATATTCATGATATCCTGATCATGTGTCTTTTGGTCTTGGTCTTCTTGGATCCCACACTTTGTTCTGTAATTGTCCAGATGCCTTGTACCTTTGTTGTTGTTGTATGTCTGCTACTTTCTTCTTCATGTCAATCAGATTCAACTTCTGATTGATCTTTCTTGTTGTTGCTACCATTTTCTTCCATTTGATCTGTTGCATCATCAACTTCCATTTTTCTTTAATTTCTATGTCCAACATATCTTTGGGTTGGTCCATCTTCTACTTCTTACTTCTGTCTTCTTCTCTTTGTTTCAAGTTATTGTTGTTGTCTTCTATGGTGACCCCTGCTTGTCTTGCTTCCATTTTTGCTTTACTTGCTTCATCCTTTGGTTTACTTGCTGCCTCCTTATCATCCTTACCCTCTTTTATGATTAAATCATAACTATTCAACATTATTTCCAGAAAATTAATTTCTCCATTCCATGGATTGAATTCTTCCATAGAATATCCTTCTTCAATCTTTATTTGGATGTTCACTTGTGCCAAATCTCCTCCAGCACTTGGAACAAAACCTGCACACTTAAAACACTTGTTAAAATTAAAAGCATAAGGTTGTTGTGCCTTATTTCCCTTTGGAAACAATTCAGCTTGTTGCACTATTTTTCCCTCCTCTGTCAACACATCAGTATGCTGATTTGAACTCTCAAAAGAGTTCTTGAGACTGTCCATTGGTCTCTCTTCCACACCATTTGTCCTAATGATGTCTTCCTGCTCTTTTCCACTGTAGTGAACTCCTTCTTTTGCAGTGTCAATCTATTGAACTTCCATATCCATCTTCTTTTCTTTATGATTGTCATTCATGATGATTCTTTGGTCTTCCCTTTTCATCAGTCTATACTAAACATCTATTCTCTGTTTTTCTAATTCCCTTCTCTGAAAATCTAATTTTCTATATAACTTCAATTGGAGTAGATTTTGGAAATTTTACACAATTCCCTATACCTTCCTTTGTTATGGATAGATCATCAGATGTCCTTTCTCCTTTTGCTAAGTCTTTCCCATAGACTTCTTCTTCCTTAACATCTTTCAGTAGATGCTCTTCTTCTTCATTGACTGTCTCAACAGCTCCCATGGCTATTTCAATTGTGTCTATCATCATAGTAGATTGATGATCCTTTACTATGTTTTAAGTTAACATAGTCTCTTCTTCTTCAGTACATTTTGCCTTGATGTCCCTCTGTAACTCTTCTCCCATAGTTATTCTTATCTCATCATCTTCAAACCATCTCTGTCCTTCCTTAATGACATTCATTAGATCACTTCTTTGGGACAACATTTCTTCAGTATTCATTGGAATAAGACTGTCATCTTCCTCCTCTAAGACAGTTTTATCATTCTGCTGCCTACTCTCAGTATTGATCTAAACAAATTCTGGATTATGTTCCTTCTCTCTGAAAAAATCTAAAGTTTTCTCATCCTCATGTGATGTATCTGCAATCATCCACAAACTATCAGTTTTAAAAATATAAGACTCTATGGTCATGTTTGATGTTTCTGTTGGAAATAAGACTGAGAGGGGGGGTGAATCAGTATTATCAAATCAATAAAACTTTTTCATTTCCATACTTAGATACATATACGCTACTTCAATTAAGGGAACCCGCATGTATACGCAATTGTGTCTAATACAACTAGCGTATATCCAGAATACTTATGATTCAATTAATCCATTAAATGTTGATCTTTAGTTAGTGCATCAGAACTTCTTTAACCATATGTACAGTAAGAAGGTGCAGTAAAATAGAACAAATCATCACACACAAGAAGCACACATGAACACCATGATATAAGGTGGAAACCCAATGTGGGTGAAAACCACCTGCTGCAAGTCGTCTCTATCTTCTTTTAATAAGAAACTTCTTTTACAATAGTTCTGTACTGGTGAAGTCTTATACCAGTACGCAGGCTTCTACCTGCAGAAGGCTACAACCTTCTCTCGTTCTCCAGACTCTCTTGGAAGGGAGCTACAACCCCTTTAGCTCTTGTACTATCCGATCCACTTACTAGTACATAGGTGTTGGCCTACTGAAATGCTCCAACCCTACTCATTCTCCAGCTGCTACTGGAAGGGAGCTACCACTCCCTTAGCTCTTGTACTAGCTGATGTACTAGTACGTAGGTGCCGACCTACAGAACGCAACAACCTTCTCTTTCTTCCTCTAGGTACCATGTTTCATAGATTTTCAGACTGGATACTCCTGAAGCACAACACTATAATCTGAAAGCTACGTTTCATCCAATTTTCATACTGGACCCATCAATATCATTGAAGCATAAAACAATCAATACTAGCATCATCAATTTCTGAATCATTGAAACACTAAAATCCTATCAACAACACAGTCTCCAGAACACAGAGCAGACTACAGAACTCTGCAATAACAATCAAACCCAACTGCAACTTCAAACATCATACTTCATTATGTATATGCTACTACGATGAATCAAACCCGCGTATATACGCGCTTTTGCCAAAGCCAACCCGCGTACATATCTATACATATTCAATCATGACTTTGCGGCTATTGCAGACATCAGTCATACCCAGATCATAAAATGCGTACAATAAAACATGCATCAATAATTCAGATCTAGGCAATCCATAATCAAACCATATAAAGATGATTCATTCCAAACCATTTGATCCCGATCTATCCTTAGATCTTGTTCTCCATCAACCAGTGAGATTCCTCCTTAGCTCAGATCAAGCAATGCATCATGAACCCATTGTCTACATACTGGATCTCACACTTCATCATATATTCAAGACTTTATCTATCTCCTTGCATAATGATCTTCTTCTCCTCTTATAGTCTTATGCCTTTCACAATACCACGGTCCAAAACCATAACAAATCAATACCATGGACCCAATACTAGGGATCATCACTTCTGACGAGATATCATGGTCCAAAACCATAGGTTCAAGTACCAAGGACTAAATACCACGGACCAAAAATAAGTTCTCCCACATGTACGCGCCTTTCCGTGCATGAATGTGCGTGCATACACATACGCAACTTGGTAATGTCTAACCTGCGTGTATACACGGCTTTGTTTGGACCAACCTGTGTATACGTTGTTTTCATTCACAGAACCTATGTGTATACGTGCCTTTGCTTCACTGAAACTGCGTACAGATCTATAAAGGATAATTCACTCTTTCAAACATTCTTGTAGCCTGATCATCAATTCCTTGCTACTGACCTGCTGTACTATGATCTGTCATCTGTGTGATTTGCCATCAAGGACAACACTTGTCTCAGAATGCCAAAAATCTCCCCCTTTGGACTTGATGGCAAAGCTAACTTGTCATACTGAGAACTGTCATCTAATTCCTTTGAGTTGTCTACATCCCATGCATTCAGTCACATCTGATATCTCTTCTGTAGATTCATCTAGTTATAAATAAGTGAGATGTTCTTCTACAAGTGGGTTGCCATCAAGTACAACACATGCATCATAATGCCAACAATCTCCCCCTTTGGACTTGATGGCAGCAACACCAAATAACTCTCCCCCTTTGACATCAAGGGCAAAGGGGCAAACCAAGATAATCTCTTTCCTTGATAATCATTCTGCTAACCATACTCCCCCTGAGTACCTGCTGAAATCTCTGAATGAGCTCCCCCTTTGTATATGCCAAGGTGTACCAATCTGTCCATGCTCCTTCTGAGTACATGCTGAAAACTCTGTTCAACTGAAGAGTGTTGTTCACGCTCCCCCTGATTGTAAGAAAGCTCTGCAAAAAAAAATGTTCTACAAGAAGAACATGCCTCTATCATAACTGACCTTCCTACTACTATGGACTCATACATACATCCATCTCCCAACCAAGTGGGAATACATCAAGGTTTACACATGGTAACTTAAGAGTATAACAGCATCCATCCTAGGCATAGTGGGGAAACCAACATAGGCCATTACATGACCCTGATAATAAAATAAATACATGACTGAAATATTTCATCATCCTTCCTATGCATAGAGGGGGTACAAATTACATCAGAGGAGATTTCATCAAATGACTATAATAGATAGCGACACACTATTACATCATGAGTCTTGATATGACCTTTACATGAGACCAAACATCTAAATAAGACCATGATAGTCATCAGCACAAGGTATGATCTGCTCCATAAGCATCTGTGAACAACATCTAGACCAGCAATCATGTTCTCCCTCTGTACTTGTTCCATCTGTGCCAGATGGTCTTTGTCAAACTCTTCTCATCCTGATTTTGGCCCACTAATTTCCTTCAAATCATCATATACGTGACTATATCCACAGAAACATGCGTATATATGCGGGTCCTCCTTATGAAACTCGCGTATACAACCACTTCCAGATCAGTAACTTGTAAATGTCCTATAACAAGGTATGTCTGCATATAGATATCAATTCATCCTTTTGAATAGAGTTCTGCATATGACATATAGAATCATTCACATTATATCATATGTGAAAAACACCATATTCATCTTAGTATCATCAAGATCTACATGATCTTATGTACCATCCATTACGCTGGAATATCCCTTATCAATCATCATATGTGAGTATCAACCTATCATCATATAGGTAAGAACATATCTCCTATAATGCAACTCCATGTATCTAGTACTATGTATCTAAAGCTCAATATCTTTTGACAAGACTTCTTGATATCATCAACAGTCACAATCTTCATCCATGTGAGTGCCAAGAACTATAGGAATCATGCATCATAACTGTATTATATGATATTTATGCATATGAAGACAGTAGCATACGAGTGACTCATCATCAAGCTTTGTACTTCTCCTTATCCATATGAAGATCACCATGTAAGCACCATACATGCATCATCAGATAATCAACCACAAATCTGATCAGCTATGTATTGTTGACAAGTCATAACCATAGCAAGATGTATCATTAAGCCATATAATCATCATCACCAAGGGCTATTAACCATAATGCTAACAATGCAGCATTAGAAGATTATCTGCTTCCCCTGAACCTGTGCCATCTTGTTTACTATCAGATCTGATCATGCATATATCAGCAAGAAGTATCAAAGCATTATCATCATCAAGTTAGGGTCAAAAACACTTCTAAACATCATACAAGTATCAAGACATTTCCTCACATCATCAGCAGATTGTAACCATTATCAAACAGAACAAATAATGGACTGAATCATATCAGACCCTTTTTCTGAGCCTGTCCCTACTGCTTCCTCAGACTGACATATACGTGACTGTGCAGTGTGTAACTCGTGTATATACGCGACTTCCTTTTATGCAACTTGCGTATGAGATTTAGGACACTGAAGTTTTACACTTTCAATTCCCCCCTGAGTTTGTTATGTTTGTATATGATGTTGTGCCACATCTTCCTGACTAGACTTCCTTCTTCTTCCATATCTTCAAGTGTGATGATGTTTTCTCCTTTTGGTGTGGTGCTCGTACTTTGTACCTACATTCCTTGGCTTTTTCCAGGCTTGTTGCATGCATAACATCTTACATGTTTCATATTCCTTCTATAGCAATCAACATCTTTGTGACCGAACATATTGCAAGAAAAACAATATCCATTAAAGTACCTAGACCATGATGATCTTTCTGGGTGATGATCTTGAACCATTCTTCTTCTGCATCTGGCTGCAACATGTCCAAGATTATGACATACATAACATTCAACCTTATTTATTGGAGGAGTAAAAGAATTTCTTTGAAGAATTTCTTTCCTTGGCTGTTGATGGGGTTGACCTCTCATCTCCTTGTTGAGCATTTCAAATTTTGCATTAGATTCCCTTGTCTTACTTTGTGAACTAGATTATTTTTCAACAGATCCATGAAAACCAAGACCAGTTTTGATAGCAAGAGACCTTTGACTACTAAGAATATCATCCAAGATCTTAGTACTATCTTGAAATCGTAAGAGCTTATCCTTTTCTTCTAATTTATCATTTAGAATATTTACCTCAACCTGAAGTTGCTCTTCCCTTTCACGATGTTGCTTCTTCATGTTTTCTTCAACTTTTCTTTCTTCTTCCAACTGATGTCTTAGTTCAAGAACTTTGTTTTCTTGTTTTTCAAGAGCTTGGAGTAGTTCTTTATTCTGCTTCTTTGATTCTTCAAGATCTTCCTTTAGTGAGAGGATCGTAGCTTCAAGACTTTCATAGTAACTGGATCTAACTCTGAGTTTCTTTATTGCTGTGCTTCTTTCATTTACTTCATTTCTTAATGATGTCACTTCATCCTGCAACTTTTGACATTTTTCCTTGAATAGCTTCCTTACCTTGTTTCCTTCCTCTAGTTGAGCTTTTAGTTTGGTAGATTCTTTTTTGAAGGTGCATTCCCTTTTGTTCAATAGATCTTGTTGATCTCTAATTTTGTCTGTGAGCCTTTTAAATTCTACCTCTATTTGATATCTTTCTTGCTCACCCATAAGAGCACATTCAGTTGTTTCACTATCACTTTCATCATCTTCAAATGGATAGATAACAGGATCACCTAAGGATAACAAATTCATACCTGATAGTTCTTGTTCATCTTAATTCTGAAGTGATTCTGAATCTGAAGTGCTTCTTCTGCATATTCCCCAATCGATACTCCCACTGTCATAGTTCTTCTGAGATGTCTTCTTCTTCTTAGGTGCTTTCTTCTTAAGCTTTTTTCCCATTGTTCCATGGATCTCCTTCAAGCGATCAAGCTTCTACCAAAGGACTTTCTCTGATACCAATTGTTGGAAATAATACTGAGAGGGGGGGGGGGTGAATCAGTATTATCAAATCAATAAAACTTTTTCATTTCCATACTTAGATACAAATACGCTACTTCAATTAAGGGAACCCGCGTGTATACACAACTGTGTCTAATGCAACTAACATATATCCATAATACTTATGATTCAATTAATCCATTAAATGTTGATCTTTAGTTAGTGCATCAAAACTTCTTTAACCATATGTACAGTAAGCAGGTGCAGTAAAACAAAACAGATCATCAAACACGAGAAGCGCACATGAACACCATGATATAAGGTGGAAACCCAATGTGGGTGAAAACCACCTATTGCAAGTCATCTCTATCTTCTTTTAATAAGAAACTTCTTTTACAATAGTTCTGTACTGGTGTAGTCTTATACCAGTACGCAGGCTTCTACCTGCAGAAGGCTACAACCTTCTCTCTTTCTCTAGACTCTCCTGGAAGGGAGCTACAACCCCCTTAGCTCTTGCACTAGCCGATCCACTTACTAGTACGTAGGTGCTGGCCTACTGAAATGCTTCAACCTTTACTCATTCTCCAGTTGCTACTGGAAGGGAGCTACCACTCCCTTAGCTCTTATACTAGCTGATATACTAGTACGTAGGTGCCGACCTACAGAAGGAAACAACCTTCTCTTTCTTCCTCTAGGTACCACATTTCATACATTTTCAGACTGGATACTCCTGAAGCAGAACACTATAATCTAAAAGCTGCGTTTCATCCAATTTTCATACTAGGCCCATCAATATCATTGAAGCACAAAACAATCAATACTAGCATCATCAATTTCTGAATCACTGAAACACTGAAATCCTGTCAACAACACAGTCACTAGAACACAAAGCGGACTACAGAACTCTGCAATAACAATCAAACCCAACTGCAACTTCAAACATCATACTTCATTATGTATACGCTACTACGATGAATCAAACCCGTGTATATACGCGCTTTTGCCAAAGCCAACCCGCGTATATATCTATACATATTAAATCATGACTTTGCGGCTATTACAGACATCAGTCATACCCAGATCATAAAATGTGTACAATAAAATATGCATCAATAATTCAGATCTAGGCAATCCATAATCAAACCATATAAAGATGATTCATTCCAAACTATTTGATCCCGATCTATCCTTAGATCTTGTTCTCCATCAACCAATGAGATTCCTCCTTAGCTCAGATCAAGCAATGCATCATGAACCCATTGTTTACATACTGGATCTCACACTTCATCAGCTATTCAAGACTTTATCTATCTCCTTGCATAATGATCTTCTTCTCCTTTTATAGTCTTAGGCCTTTCACAATACCACGATCCAAAACCATAACAAATCAATACCATGGACCCAATACTAGGGATCATCACTTCTAACGAGATACCATGGTCCAAAACCATAGGTTCAAGTACCAAGGACTAAATACCACAGACCAAAAATAAGTTCTCCCACATGTACGTGCCTTTCCATGCATGAATGTGCCTGCATACGCATACGCAACTTGGTAATGTCTAATCTACGTGTATACGCGGCTTTGTTTGGACCAACCTGTGTATATGTTGTTTTCATTCACAGAACATGCGTGTATACATGCCTTCGCTTCACTGAAACTGCGTACAGATCTATAAAGGATAATTCACTCTTTCAAACATTCTTGTAGTCTGATCATCAATCCCTTGCTATTGACCTGCTGCACTATGATCTGTCATCTCTGCGATTTTCCATCAAGGACAACACTTGTCTCATAATGCCAACAGTTTCAGCCATCATGTCTCCTTGTTGTTCCAAATCATTCATATGATTTAGAAATTCTTCAATCTCCTCAAGCCCTTCACTTGGTTGCTTGATATCTTCCTCCAACTGCATATGAGATTTATTTCTCTCATCTTCTTCCATAATACAATTTAGATTATGCTTGTCTTCTTCCTTCCTGATGACAATATTAGCAAACTATCCTTCATCTACAAACATACAAGAATCGTTAGATTTAAAATCACTAGACCTTTTGTTCTCACTTGAAGTTTCAGTCTTCAAGTCTTCATCTTTACTTTCTCCCATAAATTCTCCTTGTTCTGGTTCACAAATGGATTCTTCCATTTCTAACTCAACTTCCTTGAGTTTTTCCTTCAACCACTTCACTTTCTTTTGTTGCATCCTTCTCTGCATCTCATGCCATTCTACTGGCTTCTTCCTCAAGACCCAACCTAGTCTCTGGCTTTCCTCAAGTATTCTCCTTAATGCATTGAGTTGTTATTTTAAATCAACAACCTCTTTGTCAATTTCCTCTTTACTCATCTTATTGCCATTTTCCTTGGCATCCTTCTTCTCATATCTTCTATTGTGGCTTCTCTCTGAACCTCTGCTATGACTATCAGTAGTCATCTTCTTCTCTTCTATCTTCATGAGCTCCTTTGCAACAAGCCTCTGCAACAACTAGTCCTCCTGGCTGCAGTCTTACCTCACTAAGCTCTCCTCACTCATTCTTTTGGTAAGCACAGGTCCTCTGTCTGAAACCTCTTCTTGAGCAACACCTTTGCTCCTTCTAGGCTTCTGCAATCTCTCACTCTCTCTTGAGAACACTTCAGTTGTCCTCTTTGTCCAATCTCTTGTTGGCTTCTTCAGGTTCACTACCACTTTTTCTTCAGAGTATTCTCCTTACTTTGTCTTCAAGAACACATCTGTTCTCTTCTCACAGCTTCTCTTGATGTCACCTGTGCATTAGCATAAAAACACACATTCTTAATTTTAAAACAAAACATAACATTACCTCACCTTCAAGATCTCAGCATGATCTTGTTTCACCATTCCAGATATCCTTTGAATGGATTCTCCTCTATTTTTTCTCCAAGTCCTCTTTCCTTTAGAACTTGCACTAAGCAATCTTGCTTTCTCTTTCCTTCAAGGAATCCTCTATTCCTGCTTACTCCAATCCTTTGCTGGAATTGCTACAATCTTCCACTATAGTCTTTATCATTCAGCACATTACCTTTTCCTATGTGCAAATTCCTTTTCGCAGAAATCTTCCCCGCTTTATTTATGCTATGATAGTAATTTTGCTTTGACCTCAATTTTGCTCTGATACCACTAATGGTGCAGGGCTACACCCAGCATATAACCATCCTTAGTCAAATTGATGCCACGATAAACCACCCGCACATACCCATAGTATGCATATATCAATAATAATGCATATGCACTGTCCCAGGTCATTTAACTCTACAATGGATTCAAACCTATAGACCATAAATGATCTCGGCCCATTCACCAGCAGTTCCTGTACATAGGAACTCAATCACCCCGCCTAAAACTTCTAACGGGATTATATATGAAATCCCATATATCAACGCTTTTATTCCATTGTAATCCTTATACAAAGGATTAACACAAAATACACATACTTTCCGCTACGGTTACAGCCTTAGCACAGACTTCAAGGTTAAAACCTCTATCGTAATCGTAATCAGCTATTGCAATATCCAAAGGTCATATATATATGAGCCATCACCCTTCTCTGACTCCGATCTCCGATATCAGAGCAATAACACATGTTTTCGCGTTAAAAGCCCGCACCACATAAAATATCAGAAATATTAATATTTGGGAATACAAAGGAAATTCTCGTCCGAACCGATACGCTGGATTTCAAATTCTATAGAACCACGACTATATTATCGTTGGGTTCATTCACCACTGTTCCTGCACTATTTCTCTGATCTCTCCCAGCTCTAATGCCTGATCGTCGATAAGCCCCGACGCCGATCGTCGATACATCTATATCATCGATATCAGGACTTCCCACAGTCTTAACTTCTTCCACTACAACCTCTGATTATGCGATTTCCAATCGGATTATTGTGATATCACGAATCGCTCATCAGGGTTGATGTTTTTGTGATCACCGTCCTTTGTTACCTCCAAAATGCAATTGCGACTTTCAATCATGGCCATTGACCTTTGAAGATCCAACGATTGCTGAGTATCAATACTGGACTTCTCCGCTTGTCCCTTTTACTTGGAAATTCTTCGCGTTTTCTTCAATTATTCGGTGATTTGGATTCTTTAATGGTTTCGGCCTTCTACTCCTTTGTGGCTCCTCTCCAAAGCTAACTATGGGTTTCACTTGAATTCAATAATTCCTCGTGCTTCCTCTGAAGCATATTATGCCTCTGCGTACTTCAGAACTCTCCCTACAATTCATTACAGAGCCTACGAGTTCAAAATAAATCATTCATGAAATACTTCAATATTTGACACAGTCAGGGAATAACGCTGCATCTATTAATGTAAAAACAAAGATTACATCTGAGACTCCTCGGTCTCATTCACACACATACACAGGCCAAATTCTACTATTGGTGGCCTCTAGCTTTGCCTGTGGGCTTACACATGCTTATATGGAAACTTGGATTGGATCATTGATCCCATCCTTTCTTTAAATCACTTACTAAAGCCCTAAAGCTCACTACATGCATGCATACGTGGCAGACTTTATCCACTCTAGCTTTTCTCTGTTTTAAAATAGAAAATCCCCTTGTTTTGCTCAATGGTCCACATCTATTCTCCCTTTTATGCCTAAAAGCTCTCCCTTGCTCCTAGGATCATGGAACTACTCATGTTCTCATTTATTTGTTTTGAAGCATTTACATATTCTCCCATTTCTAATAAAATCTCACTTAAAGGCCTAAATATTATTTTGACTTGGAACTTAGGAAACTAATTCCTAAAATGCATGACCCCCTATGTCTACTATTTATAATGATTTTCCTTGGGTTGAATGCTCATGCATCACATTCATATGTGAGTGTGTGTGTGTGTTGGATGTTCTAGTCTTGTCAAGAGGTTATTCACCGAAATCGTAACAATGGGTCAAGGGCCAATTGTTGTGTACACTGTACAAAGGGAATTTACACTCATTTAGGATCTTAGTTCCATGTTTTCTCACCTTTGGTCACATGAAGAACCATGTGACTAGAAGGGGGAGCTAGGGGCTAAACACTAAGCCTTGTTGAATGGTTTAACGCTTGTGGTCATAGTGTGAAGTGTGGAGAGATGGAGCCTGTTGTAGCCACTACAACCACCCTCCAAAATTTTTCCCATGCTTTGATTTTGGAGCCTCCCTTCTATCTATATGAGTCTATCATTCACTGTTGTCAATTATTCATGCTATGTTAAAGACTTATCATTCCATGCAGTGCTTGTGATGTCTTATTTTGACCCTGATTTAACACAAGCCATCTCCTTCCTTGACCTTGTAGCATTGTTGGTCTTCCCTCTTAGAACTGTTCAATCCATTATCTCTAGAAATTGCGTTGGGTCTTGAGGATTTGAACTATGCAATCCTAGAAGGAAGGCCATCCCTAAGCTCAAAAACTGCGGAAAAGTTGTCCTTCCCCTCATAAACTGCACAATTCACTGAGGCAAGGAATTGTACAATCCCTTGAGCTTGAGAATTATGCAATCCCTTTTATAGTGTAAAAAAGAAGTTTCCCAAAAAAGCTGAGTTGGAATACCTATAAAATAGGAGTTACCCAATTAATATTTGGTGAAGTCCACTAAGCTGCTAATTATGACTTTTACACAACTGGCATTTTTTTTGTTGATTTTAGGCATGTGTGTCAGAAACACTAACCCACCTAGATCAATTTAATAGATTCCCTAGAGCTAATTTTCATACTCGATCTTGGAGCTCTAGCCTTCCCAAGGAGATCAAGGAACTTTCCGCTGAGTTTGCGATGCTTTTTCGGGTAAGTCTTTCATGTGTTGCTTTTTGTTGCTTATTTTGTCACTTTTGTTATCTTTTCTTCTATGAGTGTTGTTTTACTATTTATTTTCATAGTAGCTAGTTGTTTAACTTATATTAGATTATGCTACTGTTGGTTCAATTCATTGTTCACATTTTCCAAGTGTCGCATTGAGTTATTTCTTTCTTCCCACTAGCAGTTATCATTGTTGGGCCACTTTGTGCATGTTCGTTTTTCCTTTTGCATGCTTGTTTCTGGAACTTAATTTTCATTGATCTATATTTCCCTTAGCTAGATATACTTTCCTTCCTACCTTAACACTCATATTTGTCATTGTATTCCCAGGAAGAATTGCATAATCTTGGTCATAAGTTGCCTTCTCCAACTGTGCATTTCGCAAATCCAAAAGACAAACCTTGAGCTTGGCCTCTGAGATTGTGCAAGGTGTAGTCACTAGCTTGCCCAATTATGCATTGTGAAGTCACAAGTCTCAACCCTCATCCCTATACATCGGGACTACACAAAATGCAAATCATTCCCTCACTCTTCCTAGTTGGGACTACGCATTGCGTAGTCTCAAGCCTCTAGCTACCTCTTTGACTACTGAGACTGCACAATGCACAGTTCATGAGGCCATTCTCTCATCTTCAACCCAGGAATTGCGTAATATTTCCTTTTAGTGTGTGAGTTGTTTCCTTGATCTTGTTGAATAAATTGATTTGCTTGAGCTAATTTTTGTTTTCCATGAGTGCATTTTGTCATACAGGTGTTGTGGCTTTTGAGGTTATCTTTCTCCATCAGTTGTTATCATCATGGCACCCAAGAGATCCGCCTCAAAGGACACCACAGAAATTAGAATTGCTGAGATAGTTGAGAGTGTTCCTGCCACTATTCCAATGCTTTCAGATACTCAACTATTCATTAAGAAAGAATTTGACATTACATGCACACAGTGAAATATGTTTACACAGAAAGCAATTTCAAAGTAGATCTCGAAGACAGGTAGGTTTGCATCAATTTCCAAAGGTGAGGATTACACAATATTGCATGCAGATATCAAAACTTTCCATGTGTAGACATTGTCATATATGGATACAAATACCATGAATCTAAACAGTGCCAGTGGACAAAGGCTTTTCTCTTTTATGGCACATGATTTTCAAAGCATGTATCATTTACCGTTGCTAGAATCTTACATGGATTCCAACTTTTATACAATCACCAACTACTTGAGCATGAAGGATATCATTAAAGGTTGGGTAAAGGATCCATCCAAGCTCTGCCAGACACCTAACAACACTTACAAGACCAAATCTCTTAGGAAGGAATTTCAGTACTT
This sequence comes from Pinus taeda, assembly GCA_000404065.3. Taxonomy (NCBI): domain Eukaryota; kingdom Viridiplantae; phylum Streptophyta; class Pinopsida; order Pinales; family Pinaceae; genus Pinus; species Pinus taeda. The sequence continues at coordinate 21,446 of APFE030837061.1, forward strand.
AATAGTTCTAAGTTGCTAGATCTATGGTCAAAAGAGTACTAAGACCTTTTCCGGAAGGCTGGGCATTTTTACTGCATAAGATTGTGACAGAAGGAAAACTATTTAATTGGTTAGAATTGTTGGCTCAACAATTAAAGACTCGTGTAGCTTATGCCAAGAACACTCCTAAGGATAAGCAAGCCGAGTTCTACCTGTCTGCTTACTTTCTGGATGCAATATGTGCTCATAGCTCCTTTCCTAGCATGAGTTGGACATGGTCACTAAAGGAGCTTGTTGTACATATTTATTCCAAGCTTCTTTTAGATTGCAGCTACAAAGGATTCATGGAGAAGTTGATGGATCACTTCCTCATTCGATTATATAAGGCGATTTTTTAGGAAGAGTCACCTTGCATGTCACGTGAGGCAATGGAAGTAGTGTCGGAATTGGTAGATTGGTTTGTGTCACTGGATGGAACTTACCTTAGAGTGTTTAGAATCCAGAAGTCTCCACATCTACTACTGAGGTATGCCATCAACAAGTTAATCATGCAAGAATTTTCTTATCATCTTTCCACAGGGTTATCAGGAGTGTTGCAGAGGAAGAAGAAAGCACCTTGGCCCACTCTCCCTTTACAAATTGGATTGTATGAGATAAAGTATATAAAGGTTGCTGACATCAAGGTAAAGAGATAGATAAATTTTCATTCGGTTGAATGGATTAAAATATGTATGATCCCTTGAATGTTTGAAAATAGCTTTGTGCAAAGATACGTTTCAGTTGGCTGAGCAGGACTTATTTCAGGCCCGAGGAGGAAAGGATAAAGAATTATTATAATGCATCTAAGCCCTGCCAACTAGTCATATTTGCAGATATATCACAGGTTACTCCTCAGAATAAAGAAACTCTCGAATCATAACCATTGGTGAGGTGCAACCCAGTGCGTGAAAATGGGAATCAGAAGGTTGTGCAAACTCTAGTAGAAGAACATAGCCACAAATGGATATCAAATCCAATCATCTGGAAAGCGATAATGGAAACAAAAAGAAAGAGAAAATAGAGGAAGCAGGAGGAAGCAGGAGGAAGAATTGAAGAGAAAGGAAGAACAAGAATAGAAGGAACGAGAATAAAGGCAAAGGAAATAAGAATAAGAAAGGTGGAAGAAAGAAGGAGAAGAAGCAACAATGGAGTAAGTAGAGGAAGAGGAACAAAGTCGACTACTTGAAAAAGAGAGAAAGCAGTGAGAAATAAGTTATAGGATAAGGAACTTGCTCAAGAGATTAAAGATCTGATAATAATCCAAGATATGGAGGTGGAACCAGAGAAACAAAACTAGAATGTTTATCTCATGCATTCAATCTAGCAGATCACTACTCAGTCTCCCCCTCCTCTGACAAAAAAGCAAGCTTCAAGCGAAGAAGAGGAAATTGTTCCTCTTAATGATGGTCTGGTCATGGATACATACAATCTAACTTATGATGAGCTTTAGAAGAATATTGTACAAGCGATAAAGAAACGCTTTCTATATGATCTCACATTTCCTACGTTCATTAGAGAAAGGGTGATTGTGATGGATAGCAGGAGGAATCTATAAGCCATTGATGCAACCAACTTGGCCTTTGCAGGTTCTTCCAAGTCAAACACAGAGTATCTCATGACCAAAAACATACATATGGAAAATAAATTACAGGTTGCAAAGCAACAAGTGGAACAAATCCAAGCAGAGGTCCAGAAAACAGCTCCTACATAGGTGTATCTAAAAACTTAAGGCAACCATACTTGGTGAAGTATTGAAATTGGGAGAGACCATGAGAAGCCTCTATGAGGAGCTTGTCACCATGCACAAAGAAATTATCTGCTTCAATGGCATGCAACAGAAGTGCAAATAAAATACTAAAGCTCTCAAGGTTTTTCATACAATGATCTCTATTGTGCATGAGTGGGCAATGCACTACAAAGGGGCACCTTGGTGAAAAATACAAGGAAACAAGATGATTTGGAGAAAGCAAGGGTTCATATGCTTATCCAGAGTAACAAACAACCTAGCTCATTCATCACCAACATTCACACCTCGCACGCACAATTGTACAACAATGTGGATTTCATGGTGAAGTCATGCAAGATCCCTTCGGTTGGCTCACTCACTAAAACCAAAGGCGAGAATAAAATTAGATAAGAGGTTGAAAAATACTTGACCCAGCTCAGGCAGATCATTACCAAGGAAGATCTAGAGGTGAAAAAACATAATATGCAGAAGTACATTGGTGGCCTTGTCTAGATCAATACCATGTTGCTCCTACTAAATAAGGAAACTTAAATTGGTTCCAAGGAAATGTACTTAGATGCAATGGAGGCTAGAGTCCACTTCCAACCTAATCCCATCTCAAAGTTTGGGGAATTCATTGCACAATACACATCTTGGCATCACTGTGTAACCGAAAAGATACAAGTTTAAGTGGTTGAGCTAGAGTTTCCCCAAACTCGCGCTTGACATGGCATTTGTCTTATTAGATTGTGTAGTTGACTCTACCTAATTTTGTCTTATATGGGTACATGTAATTTTGTATTTAAATATTTTGTAAGTGGAATTCCAAGTTCTAGTGTTTGAATATGAAGAGTCATTATGTAAAGAGGTCAAAAGGTCATGAGGGAGGTTTGAGAGTCACAAATGGAGATAAAGCATCATCCCATTTGTTATAAATATACATACCCTCATTATTCATCTAAAGGGATTTTGGCTTAGGATTAGAATCTTGGGAGTTTTGTTGAGAGCCTTGGCTTCTTCTTAGTATAGAGGGAGTATATTTCTTTGGAGGAGAAGGTTTTGTCTTCATGTTCCACTATTGGGACTAGTGGTTTTGCAATTGTATATGTATGTTTGGGACTTTCACTTTAATAAAATCTTAGAGCTGACACGTTTTCACACATATGTTTTAAATATAGTTGGACTACCCTTGTTATGTTTGCAATATGTGTCATTTCATTTACGGTAATGCTTATGAACTATTTTGTTTTCATTAGTATGAATCTTGGTGAATGTATGTTTTTTTATATGTCATTCATGGTTATTTTGTGAAATGTTTTGCAGGCTAACTTATGATTCCTTTTATGTTTGTGTGTTCCTTTCAAGTTGCATACTATTACATGCTTTTAAGGGGCTCACTCACTTTCCCCTTGTGGTGTTATAACCTCTCATTCATTTCACTTGATTCTTCACAAATTACACACTTGTTTCACCAAAGTCATGAATACATCATTGTATGTGTTATTGCAACCAAGGCATACCACTAAAACCCATTATTTCGGCAACTGGGTTGTATTCTGGGTGGGTATCCTACTCCAAACAATGTGAGGTATTATTGGGACTTCATATTGGGGATGCCCCCTGAATTTTGGTGGGTCCAGCATAGTCAACATTTCTAGTGCTACAATGAGGGCCATATGAGAAGCTAAGCCTATGAAGTTTGTTTGAAATCTCCTTATCTTTAAATGGCTCCTTCCCATATCTTGACCTTGACCTACTTTTCTAGAGTTTCTAAAATAAAAGTACCTATGGGTGTAATTAATGAGTTGTCCAATATGACGTTTGACAACAAGGGTGGAACAACCATTCTCAAGTACATCACCCATTTTCTTGAATTTTGCACTCATCACAGAATTTATTGAGAGGATACTTCTTGCAAGTTTTTCGTCCTTAATTTTGAAGTGCGCATTAAAGAATGGTGTTACACATTGTCATATTATTTTATTCACTCTTTCCAAAATCTTGTCAAGGAGCTCTACCACACCTTTGACAGGTATGATTATAACTCTGTTTACAAGAAAATCATGCATCTTAGAAAAGCACCTGATGAATATCTTGAATATTTTCACGATCGTTTTATTCATTTCTGTTATGAATTTTGTGAGGATGATGTTGATTGGAATTTTATGAAAGAGAAGTTCGAATTTCTTGTTCATATTTTGATGAATCTAGCAAAATATGAATCTTTCAAAAGTATCCCAACATATATTGGTTATGGAGCTCTTAAATTTGTGATGAAGGAAGTTGTTATCTCGAGTAAATCTTCATATTCTCCTCATCAACAACTCCATTTACATAGGTTGGGGTTGGAGAACTTGAGAGCCCATCTATTAATCTACCACCAACTTCTCCCACCCCACATATTCAAAATTTAAGCGTAAGTTTTGACTGTGAATCTAATTTTACCAGTGAGGTTATTTATCCTCAATCTCCTTATGTTAGTTCCTTTGATCCTCATAATTGTGAGTTGTTGTATCTACCTATTACGATCACTTTTTTTGGTCCTCACGAGGGTCAAGTTCAGGATGGAGTTAGTGTTGACCAACAAACTTGTGGTATCATTCATAATGACTATGTGTGGGACTCAATTTCTAAAAAATAAGATGCGATGAAAGTTGATGATTCTCCTTTCCCACCTCTCCCTCATTATCTTGACATCTTCCATGATTCTTTCATACCTATTGCATCTTTCAAAGAATCAGTTTAAAACAGTATTACTCTTAATCACACTCAAGACTCATGGAATGTCAGTTTTACATTTGAAAAGGGTGAGGAAAAATATTCTCTCCCTGATATCTCCCATCCATCATCTGATGGTTTTGCAAAGACAAAGAGTGAAATTCCTTGTTTTCAATCTCCCACTCTCTATGATTCATCAAATCATGAGGATGCCTTTCTTTCTGATGATGGAATTTCTGATCATGGTTGTCATGATCTATTCATCGACTCATCTAGTAACAACTCTATATTTTATAATGTTGATTATTCTAAGCCACCAATTTTCGATGATTTATCTTTTGATTTCTTGGAACTACCCCAAGTTGTCAAGGAATTTCAACCTACATTGATGGTTAAGTTAGGTTCTCACATTCATGATGCTAGTTCCAATCATGATCAGGGCAGCACTTTATCTCTCAAAAATCCTCATCACTTGATTAAACAATTTGAAGATCAATGTATTTCACAATTTTCACAACCTTCATATGTTTTTCATGATACGATCACTCAATCATTGGAGGATTCATACCTGGCAAGCTCATTTTTAAAATACAAGGTTTCCACTTTCTTCATGTTTTCCAATTTGAAAGTCTAGAAAAATGTTTTAGCACAACACCTTGTTGTCATGTGTGTAAACAACACAATACATTAGTAGAATGTTTAGCATATGCTTTCTTATTAATTTTTTATTCTTGCATTTTCAGTCTTCACATGTTGCATCATTCTTTTTATTTATCTCTCTTTCTGTTGTTATTCTTGAATATCTTTCTTGTTGTTGATTCCCTCCCCCGCTCAGGTTAGGCAAAGATTTTGTGGTTACATTAGAAGTTTCATTTTATGTAAGTCTGGCCTAGATTTGGTTAGTTTAGGAGTAGGTGTAGTTTGTTTTATTTATTTTGTTGTTTCTTTGTTTATTATGCTCCCTTTATTTCCATTTATTTGTATAAGCTTCTACATGAGACTGTGTTTGGTTTCTAAACAAAGCATGGTGAAGTTCAAGAGGAAATTGTGCTATTGTCAACGCTTGGTTATTTGTTTATTCTCTCTCTTTACATGGGCCTTGCACCTTTTAGTCGATGATAACTTGATGGAAAATATGTTCTTTCTTGGAGAGAACCTTAGTGGAATTGCAATGCTTGAATCTATAACTAGTACCACCTACTCTAATAAGTTTTTTAATGATTGGTCGGTTTTCCCTTGTCAACTAAGTCGAATAGAGTAAGGAAGGGAGGAAACTTTAACAAGTGAATTGATCCCTCTCTAAAGGGACAAATATCCTTCCCTTGTCTAAATATCCTTCTCTGAAGGGACAAACCCTTATACTCTCAATAAGTGTTGATGCACAATTATATGAATAAAATAAAATAAAATAAATAAAGGGTGAAAGAAGAGAAAGGCTTCCTGCACAGGTAGGTGAAGCAAGTAACTTCGTCAGGGTATTGTCCCGACTCGCTGGTAGTAAACAAATGTTTTTGTTCTTTAAGTGACTCCATCGGAGTACTCTCCAGTCCTGCCGGCAACAGAGAAACACCAGAGATGAAAACCAAGAATCTAACAATCCTTTTCTGCTAGTGTATCTACATACTCCTCATCCCCAATCGAAAAAACTAAGTTTGACGTGTCTTTGTAGTGTATTGTCGACGAAGAGAATGGTTGGGACTATATCTGTAACTCAAGATAAGTAAAGAAGTTATGGTGATCAATAAAATGAAAAATACTTCCTAAAGAGTTAAACCTACTTTACACAACGTAAGACCCATACAAAGAGTTGGAATTCTAGCAGTGCGTTACCAAGTTTTGTAGCTGCTACAACCACCCTCCAAATTTTTACCCATGCTTTGATTTTTTAGCCTCCCTTATGTATACAAGACTCTATCATTCATTGTCATCAAGGATTCATGCTATGTTAAACACTTATCATTCCATGCAGTGCTTGTGATGTCTTATTTTTACCATGTTTTAACACAACCCATCTCCTTCCTTGATCTTGCAACATTTCTAGTCTTCCTTCTTGTAATTTTGTAATCCAATGTCTCTAGAAATGTGTTGGGCCTTGAGGATCTGAACTATGCAATCCTGGAAGGTGGGTGCTCAAAAAATGTAAGAAAATTATACTTCCCCTCAGAAACTGTGCAATTCACTGAGGCAAGGAATTACATAAGCCCTTAAGCCTGATAATTGTGCAATCCCCTTTTCCAGAGTGAAAATGCAGTTTCTTAAAAAAGCAGAGTTGGAATCCCTAAAAAATAGGAGTTGCCTAATTAATGTCTCGTGAAGTTCACTATGATGTTAATTATGACTTTCAAGCAAGTGGCACTTTTTCCTTGATTTTAGGCATGTGCATCAGGAACCCTGACCCACCTAGATCTATTTAATACATGCCCCTAGAGCTCATTTTCACATTCGATCCTGGAGCTCTAGCCTTCCAAGCTCATTTTCACATTTGATCCTGGAGCTCTAGCCTTCCAAGCTCATTTTCACATTCAATCCTGGAGCTCTAGCCTTCCAAAGGAGAACAAGGAAGTTTTGGCTGAGTTTGCGGTGCTTTTCCGAGTAAGTTTTGCATGTGTCGTTTTTTGTCACTTTTTCTGTCACTTTTGTCATTTTTTCTTCTATGAGTGTTTTCTTTCCTATTTATTTTCATAGTAGCCAACAATTTAACTTATATCAACTTGTACTAGTGTTGGTTTGGTCTGTCATTCATATTTTCCAAGTGTAGCATTGAGTTCTTGCTTTCTGCCCACCATTAGTTGTTGCTGCTAGGCCACTTTGTGCATGTTTGTTTTCCTATTGCATGCTTGTTTATGGCACTTAATTTTCATTGATATATCTTTCCCTTAGCCATATCTACTTTCCTTCCTACCTCAACACTTAGATTTGTCACTATATTATCTCTTTCCTGGGTAGATCTATGCAAACTTGGCCAACATTTTCCTTCTCCAACTACACTTTTCGCAAATAAATGAGACAAGCCTTGAGCTTGGTCTCTGAGATTGTGGAATGCACAGTCATTGGATTTCCCAACTGTGCATTGTGTAGCCACAAGCCTCAGCCCTTAGCCCTGGCCACTGGGACTACGCAATGCATAGTTCCTTCCCTCGCTATGCCCAACTAGGACTGTGCATTGTGCAATCTCAAGCCTCTAGCTACCTCCTTGACTACTAAGATTGCACAATCTGCAATTCATGAGGGCAATCACTCATATTCAGTCGAGGAATTGCACAATATTTCCTTTCAGTGAGTGAGTTGTTGCTTTGATCTTGTTGAATAGATTGATTTGCTTGAGCTAATTTGTGTTTTCCATGAGTGAATTTTGTCATACATGTATTATAACTTTTGAGGTTATCTTTCTCCAGTTATCATCATGGCACCTAAGAGATCCGCCTCAAAGGAAACCATAGAAAGAAACACCAATGAGATAGTTGAGAGTGTTCTTGCCACTGTGCTAATGCTTTCTGATACTCAACTATTCATTGAGAAAGACTCATACATTACATGACACATAACAAAATATTTTTACATAGAAAGCAGTTTCAAAGCAAATCTTGAAGATAGGCAGGTTTACATCAATGTCCAACGGTTGAGATTAGACAATATTGCATGCAAGTATCCATCCTTTCCATGCACAGACATTGTTAATTGGATTCTATCACATACAGATACAAAGACCATGACTCTCAATAACACCAGCGGACAAAGCATTTCCTCTTTTATGGCACATGATTTTCAAAGCATGTATCATTTCCCGCTATCAGAACCTTACATGGATTCCCACTTGTATGCAGTCACCAACTACTTGTGTAGAAATTTCACCTGTAGATCAAACTGGTAATGTAATGTACTAAAGCAAAACACATGATCTACTTCTACAAAACATTAAGCGAAAGCATAATCGAATTCATGAGCAACATCAAGTAGAAACATGCATAACTAATCAAGAAAAATAATCACACATGACACAAGATATATCCAGGGGAAAGCACCAGCATAAAACCCCAACCATGTATTATCAATCAAGTGGAAATCCTCAACAACATATAAAAAGAATCAGCTCAAAAACTATCATGCTCTCTCTGTACTCTGATGATCTTCAACTAGAAGATGAAAATCATGGACTACCTAGGCCTCAATATATAGGCCACAAGTCCTCCAATCTCCTATAATATATCCTTCTCCATGTAAGGAATACTTACTAGAAATATCCAAGCATCTGATAGTACATTGTTCCACATCTGATCTCAACTGGGTCTCTGACAAAACTGACATGCAACAGTTATCCATGAGTGAATTCTCAGTTATCTAAAATAGTAGTTGTCACATGCATGCAAGCATTAACAAACTATATTTTATTATTCTAACAACTTGTTAAAATAATCTAACAAGACTTTACTAGTTAGAACTAAGTCAACTGATTCTCTCATTATAGAACTCATACTTATTCCCTCAATCAGTGGAGGAAATTAACGATAAATTCCTCAATCAGTGAGACAACTCATGTGCATACTCACAAAGACTTCAAATTCGAATTTCCTTAACTAATTAACTCAACTGAATTAATTAATTAATATTTCCAACTATTGTTAGGACCAAAATTAATTTTACTTCCTATAGTTAGACTAGGGACTGCTATAAATAGGAAGGGACCCAAAAATTATATTTTTAGAACTTTCTATTTTTAGTAGTTTCACCTCTCACCCAAGGTGGCCAATGACCTCACTGGCAAAAATGCTATTTTTAGACATGCTATTTTTAGCAGGTCTATTTTTAGCACATTCTAAATTTAACATTTCTTGTTGCACATTTTTCAACACTCCCTCTCAAAAAGAAAGGCTTCCTCTCGAACTTGATCATGTAACTCTAAAATGTTCTGCATGCAACACATCTACCCGGTCCACTTGCTCCAACAACACTTGGAACAAAAACACTCCCAACTGACCGCCCTGTTGGGCTAGGAACATATTCTAATGTTGAAGCTCTACCTGATACTGACAACTGCTCCCTCTCTGACATCTACGCTACTGCAACATCTCCATGCATCTCGCACCATTGCACACCTCTCTATGCCACCTAGCACTGTGAAAAACACTTGTGCCTCTCGCATTGTTGCAGCCTACTAGCTATGCGTTGTCCTGGGATTCCTTGCACTGTCGCTCTCTCTATCGCTCCATCCACATTTGTCTCTACCCAATCAGTCAGTTCCTGCTACGCACACCAGGGCTCCTGTAGCAATGTCTCATCCAAGAGGTTGGGTGCCTCAAGGATCATGCCCCACCTCCTTGGGACTATCACTCTATATCGCCCCAACTCCTACCTGGAGGTATGGCTGCATGTGATCCCTCTTCCCACCTGGATTGAAGTTCCCCCTACTAGAGGTCTATGCATAAGTAGATGTCTCTATTCGATCTCCACTCAACTTCCCCTATTGTGGCTACTCCACAACCTCCTGAAGCTGCTGCACCAATCGTGGCTCCTCCACAATCGTCTGAGACTTCTTTTGGCTCTACATGTTGAGAGATAATATACCCTCCCTCTCAACCACCAAGTCTCTAACCTTTGCCTTGCTCCTCAAGGCTTTGTATGCATCTTGTACCTCAAGTGCATACAGGTTCTTGGCTAGCACACCAATCTATTTCCACTTTCTTGCCATCATAAAATTTTCTAGAAAAGAAGCTGATTTTAAATCGGCGATATCTCCCTCATCCGAACTCCAATTCAGCCAATTTATTTATTTATTTTATTTTGGGTATTTTTCCACAAAGAATCCAAATCTACTATTTATTTCTAAAAACTTTGTACAAAAATTTTCAGATTTGCTCTGCAAACTCTCGGCACAAAACTCAAAACTTTGAAATCTCCTCTCAATATATTTTTCTTGCTTGATCACCTATGCTCTGATAACATGTAGAAAATTTCACCTATAGAACAAACCGATATATGCAATGTCCTAAAGCAAAACACATGATCTACTTCTACAAAACAATAAGCAGAAGCATAATCGAATTCATGAGCAACATCAAGTAGAAACATGCATAACTAATCAAGAGAAATAATCACACATAACACAAGATATATCCAAGGGAAAGCACCTACATAAAACCCCAACCATGTATTATCAATCAAGTGAAAATACTCAACAACATACAAAAAGAATCAGCTGAAAAGCTATCCTGCTCTCTCTGTACTCTAATGATCTTCAATCAGAAGATGAAAATCATGGACTACCTAGGCCTCAATATATAGGCTACAAGTCCTCCAATCTCCTATAAGAGATCCTTCTCCATGCAAGGAATACTTACTAGAAATATCCAAGTATCTGATATTACACTGTCCCACATCTGATCTCAACTGGGTCTCTGACAGAACTGACATGCAACAGTTATCCATGAGTGAATTCTCAGTTAACTAAAATAATAGTTGTCACATGCATGCAAGCATTAAAAAACTATATTTTATTATTCTAACAACTTGTTAAAATAATCTAACTGGACTTGACTAGTTAGAACTAAGTCAATTGATTCTCTCATTATAGAACTCATACTTATTCCCTCAATCAGTGGAGGAATTAAGGATAAATTCCTCAATCAGTGGGACAACTCATGTGCATGCTCACAAAGACTTCAAATTTGAATTTCCTTAACTAATTAACTCAAATGAATTAATTAATTAATATTTCCAACTGTTGCTAAGACCAAAATTAATTTTACTCACTACAGTTAGACTAGGGATTGTTATAAATAGGAAGGGACCCAAAAATGCTATTTTTAGAACTTTCTATTTTTAGAAGTTTTACCTCTCACCCAAAGTGGCCAATGATCTCACTGGCCAAATTGCTATTTTTAGCAGGTCTATTTTTAGCACATTCTAAATTTAACATTTCTTGTTGCACATTTTTCAACAAATTGAGCACGAAGGATGTCATTAAAGGTTGGGTGAAGGAGCCATCCAAGTTCTTCCAGACACCCAACAACACCTACAAGATCAAATCTCTCAGGAAGGAATTTCAGTGCTTGATATTTATGTTCGGTTGTGTTATATTCTTTCCACATAGTTAACAGGGGGTTTGAGGGTTACCCGTAACCCCACTTTATGGGGTCCGGGGCAGCGCCCCGGAAATTTTGGTTTTGGACCCTATGTTAGGTTGGGCGGACCCACCTATGGTTTTGTGCATGATTTTCGCACATGTTTTTTGGACGCGATGGTTTTCGGTCCATGGTATTGGATGATGGTTTTTTGGTCCATGGTATTGGATTCTTCGGCATGTATAAATATGTATTGTAACATTGAAAGGAACATAATGAAAAATCAAGTTGGTAGTCTCGGTTTTGAGATCCAGTGGGAAATCTCTGTGTATATGTGTTTTATGTGTTATGCTCTCGCATTTTTATTTTCCCTGTGATTTAGAATTCGTATGCAGGTAATTTTTGTACGGGGTTAAAACCTACATTTGGTATCAGAGCTGTTTTGGCTTCAAGGAGACGCCTTTGTTGCTGAGGGGTTTCGCTCGGGCC